>NQII01003598.1:215988-252981 GCA_002778355.1 Clitarchus hookeri
GTATAACCCCATTGTGAGATGGTGTCTGCACCCAGGTGCTGCTATAGTGCAGATTAACATGGATAATAAAGTGACAATATAACTGAGTGTACATCCCGTACTAGCACATTCCTTACTTGTTTACCACCCCACCCCTCGAGGCCAGGCCTTTTCCGATACTTATTGGGTTATCAACCACTGCAGCTTCTATGCTACGTGTTGCGGCTAGCTTGCGTCGCACTGCAATGTCTTGTCTTT
Source organism: Clitarchus hookeri (assembly GCA_002778355.1). NCBI lineage: Eukaryota > Metazoa > Arthropoda > Insecta > Phasmatodea > Phasmatidae > Clitarchus > Clitarchus hookeri. The sequence goes on from NQII01003598.1 coordinate 216,226, forward strand.
GTAACGCCACTGATAAAACAACGCCATTGCTCATTCTGGCACGGCAAGCCTGTGCTGTAGTGTCACAGTACAAAGATACAAGTACAGTCGTGTCTCCAAGTCGTGCAACACGGGGCTCCCCTGTTCGGCAGACTTTCAACCTTATTCATAAAGTCACAGGGTACATGACCTTTATGTTTGCAAGTTTAAAGTGTCGTTACATAGGAACGCAGTTACATCGTCACATACAGTAACCATTTCTGCAGAATGCACACAGAAACTAAGACAATCTGAAGTAAAAGGATTGACATGGGCATATATTCTAAACCAGAATCTGCAATGCTCATTCTTAATGGGTAGAAGTTGTCACATGAACAATTACAAATGTCAAGCAGTTATTGGTGCAGATATACGGAGGTACAAATAATCCGTTTGGTTGATTGAAAGCGCATGTCGTTGATTTAAAAAGTAAAAAATATTATTTTAACTAGCTACAGACTGTCATATGTCTGAATCAGGCCAACATTTCATCTTCAGAGTGCAGAATAAAATAATAACAAATATGACCTCCCCCATTACTTTCGCGGTGGCAGGCGGCACGTGTGATGTGAGTCTACGTAAGCTGGGGAAGTTATTACAAGGACGAGCACACTCACCGGTTGGAAGGATGCACCAGGACAGCCACAGGTACAAGACACCACACACCAGAGTAGCGGCCATGTTGCTAGGAGACTCGAGCTGGCACTGCGACGCTGGAGGTCCTGTGCTCGCTCTCACACTTCTGCAAGTACACTGTGGTCGCTCCGCAACTGGCAGCTTCAGGAATGTACACGCGGAGCATAAGGCACAATACAGGGTAGAGTGCGCATGCGGGTTTTGTATCTGCAAATTCATATTTACCAACAGAGAATGGCTCGTTTATCAATAGACTCGTCTAAAACATACATTGTGTACTCTAGGTTAGTACAGCTATGAATATAAATATAAGTTTTNGGTCCTGTGCTCGCTCTCACACTTCTGCAAGTACACTGTGGTCGCTCCGCAACTGGCAGCTTCAGGAATGTACACGCGGAGCATAAGGCACAATACAGGGTAGAGTGCGCATGCGGGTTTTGTATCTGCAAATTCATATTTACCAACAGAGAATGGCTCGTTTATCAATAGACTCGTCTAAAACATACATATTGTACTCTAGGTTAGTACAGCTATGAATATAAATATCAGTTTTAAAACTCTTTAATAGCCAAAATTTCTTTACTCAGGTTTGAGACTATTTTATGGTTTCGTGACATAAATATGATAGTTTGATAAAAATACAAATCATGAGAAACAACATTTCGTGTTTTTTTCTAAATTAATATTAGAACTTAAATTTAAGACTGAAAGCGTACTAATATCAAGTAAATAATTTTGCAAAAAGTTTGGTTTCATTTAAAGTGTTTCTTGAAGTCCCACGAGAGGCATTTTGCAATTAGTTTCAAATTCGACGGTTTGAATGTGATGTTATTTTGACTTAAATTTTTATCGCAAAAGCAAGAAATCGAGATACTTGCAAACNATTCGACGGTTTGAATGTGATGTTATTTTGACTTAAATTTTTATCGCAAAAGCAAGAAATCGAGATACTTGCAAACCGCATAGTAAATGCCCAAGCAATATTTGCAAGATTTTCTATCAACGTGACAAATATTTCGAGCTGTATCCTGACGCATTAATTGTATTAGGTTTAAAATTTGCAACACGAATATATACGTAGTTTGAGTTCACACGATTTGTTTTATTTGTTTTTGCACAAACTCTTATTTTCCTTGTCATACTTTATTAATACGGCTATTTTATATCACAACCAAAACAAAGTAATTTGATAAACCTCTATAAAATAACTAGGTTTTGCCGCGAATTTGTCCACGTGGAATTCGTGTTTTCGTTGCAGTATTTTTAGCTTTAAAATAGAATACATTATGTAAAATAGAACATTGAATGAAATGCAAGTCCAAAAATAAGATAATTTGTTGAGCCTGAATTTTTTTTTTCTCCGTACAAACTTTGAACACTTATTTCACCCCTTTAGTAGTTGAATTTTGAAAAATCCCTATATAATGAATGTTTACTCCAAACACATATAATACTATNATTTCACCCCTTTAGTAGTTGAATTTTGAAAAATCCTTATATAATGAATGTTTACTCCAAACACATATAATACTATGTTTGATTCAAAATGAGTTACGTTCAGATCTTCTTTGTTTTTGGTTATTGTCAAAGATAACAGGCCAAACGTTATAAAGAGGTATTGACCCAGATCATAAACTATTATTTTTTAACGCTGATCCCTTCCTTTAGTTNCAGGCCAAACGTTATAAAGAGGTATTGACCCAGATCATAAACTATTATTTTTTAACGCTGATCCCTTCCTTTAGTAAATATCTCACAGCTTTATTTAATTGTACATATTTTGAAAACGGAAATTGCATTAGTATGACCGTATTTGTGAAAGATGTAGTTTGAGTGTGTAAACGTGATAGAGAGTTGAATATATATATATAACTTTTGGGGAAAGAAAATGTGACCAAGTTCTATAAAATTAGCGAAAGGATTTCAAGGCAATCACTATTATTGTGGCGCTGATGNGGAAAGAAAATGTGACCAAGTTCTATAAAATTAGCGAAAGGATTTCAAGGCAATCACTATTATTGTGGCGCTGATGTCTAAGTATTAGCCTAAGTGCAATCCATACCTACCATTATGAAAACCTTCACCTATCTGCAGTTGTATCTACGATTTAAGTAATTTTTTCTTAATATGGTTGGGTGCCTGACTACACTTTTGAATTGCTTTCTATATTGCATTTTCCCTGTTCAATCAAAAATAAGTTGGTCACATAATGTTTATAATTTCAGTAATTTATTTTAATACAAGAAACATGTTAATTATTTACCAACCATAAATTAGTATAAAGTTCGAAATACCGTCACTAATCGTTTGTTCTAATTAAGTTGCATAGAAAATGTAATTTCCTTTATAACTGATCTGGTGGTTGGTTAGGCACATTTGAAAATCATCCTCGAAAGATGTGCCTGCTGTCAAACTGTATTTAACCGACACATACACAGACATCCTCCGTGCAAACTTGGCGGCGATGTAGGAGAAACAGTTTCACGTCTTCAGGTCATATTATAGTCTTTGCGCTGTTTTCAGAGCCCTGGCATGCGCCCAGTCATATTGGTAACGACGGAGAGAAAGTATTTCCATGTTCTGAAGTAGAACTAAATGTGTTAATTAAACGTGTGCGAATACTGAAATTATTTATTTTGCTTTCTGTTCTTTTTATTGCATAGCGCCTTATTAAGTGGAATATCTGTAGAATATTTACTTTTCCAGTTTCACTTGATCGACGCATAAATAATGTAATCAGGCTCATGGCGATGCCAATTTAACTTATGATGGNAGTTTCACTTGATCGACGCATAAATAATGTAATCAGGCTCATGGCGATGCCAATTTAACTTATGATGGAAGAATAAACAATGTGCATACAAGTAGATACAAAGCACGGCTTCCAAAAGCGCTCAATTTTCCGTGAACAGCATTCAAAAATGCAATTGTTTCATAACAACCAAATTTAAGTAAAGGCCAGTTAACAGTTCAGACAAATTTCCTGTTACAGCCTGCTACAAAATTTGGTTGTAATGAAGATTGCTACTAGTGCACGATATGTTATAATTTATTTAAATAATAAAGTAGCACGAGAGTATTATAATTTTTGAGGGGGGGTAGGAGGTGGGTACAAATGCTATTCTTTACTTGACCCACAATATGTGGGGGAAGGTGCAATGTACCCCTGCACCCCCTACTCACCTGGGTTAACAACCCCTTACTGCTCACACAAGACTGCACGTAACAATACTCTAGCATGAGGCGATAAGCAGGCACTCGCCACAAAACAACTGAGCGGAAACATGACACGGCGGCACATCCTTCACTGATAGTTCTCAACAGCTCACGAACACATCACGCCACCAGGAGGAAATAAAACTGCACCTGTGATACCCGGCTCACACAAGACATCTTGCACCTCATCCCGTAGTTAGATAATTTCTTTTTCACAAAAAATTCACAAATGTGTTAAATAATTTGGCATAAAAGAAAACTAATTTGAGCGGGACTAAGTATTCAATATTGTCTCGTGTGCACCGGGCCTTAAAGTGGAAATAGTTTAAGTGAAACAAAATGTCAAATGTTGAAGGCGACGTGTACCTGAACATAATATCAGCAGTCGTAGTGAAGTATCGTCGTGCAACGTGGTGGAGACTTCCGCTAGTCCAGAGAACTTCATTTCTGGTTCATGTCTTCAGTGGCTGGCTGGAGAGTATCTGTAGTTACCTTAACAATGCACAACACTGCCTGTGGCGTCGTTACGGAGCTGTTGATATCTCTGCTAAGAGCATGTGCCTTGTTACGTCGTGTAGTCTGTGTTAAGTACGGTTTGCCAATATGACAACTGCCAGTTTTTAATTGTCACCGAGTATCACCACTTTGATGAGGATAGACGCATAATATTAAAGAATATTAAAACATTTTAACAATTTGTGAAATTCCAATTCATTAAATTTTTGCAGTTAATAACTATTGCAAACTTTCGCAATGTATGAATTTGTAAATAAACGTTCAGTGTTTGTTGTATACTTACACATAGCACTGTTGTGAATATAAATTCTACATTTGGGGTGATAATGCGATTACTGTGGCTTCATAAATCGCCTATTATGACAATGTTGTATCACTCTCCTGTCATCCTTTCACACACGATCTATATTTGTCACCGCGAGACTGTGTGTTACATCTTATTCTAGACATGTATTCGGGTAGCACGGATCCTCTGATACTTAATACAGTTAAATCCCGATATTTCGCATCCCGATTATTCGTATATCCCGCTAATTCGTACAAATTTGCCGGTCCCTTGAGAAAATTCCTTTAATTCGTAAAAAAAACAATGCATTCCCGTCCCCTCGATAATACGTATTTATTTTGGGGCTCGAGCTCAATTAAAACGTCTTATAATTCTTATTTACAACTTAAAAATCTCGTTAACTCGTAATGTTTTTAACCCTAGACTGTACACCAGCAATTCGAGCAGGGTAAAAAAAAAAGACCGGATGGGTACTGAGGGATGTAGGAGGGTTTAAAGGGCAGGTAATGACGCTGAGTAGGCTGTGAGGCGATGTGTCTGTGATTCCCGGAGCTAAGAGGCGCCTTGGTGTCCGGTCTAGGGTTATGAGAGGTTAGGAAGGAGCAGAGCGAGTGAAAAGTTAGTCAGTTCGGTCTTAGCCATGCCTCCGAAAAGAGCTAATAAGTGTCGTTCCATTAGAGAAAAAAAGAAATCATTAACGCCGTGGCCGGTGGTGATAAACAAATTGACGTGTCCAAACGTGATAACGTTCCTCCTTCCACAATAACATCAATTGTGAAGAACAAGGATAAGATCGCCTCCCAGACATCAGACAGCAAAGTAAAGCGCTTTATGACTGGTGAGTATCCAGAACTAGAAGAGAATTTAAAAAATTGGTTTGCGCAAGCACGGAATTCGAATGTACCAGTTGGAGGAAACATTTTAAGAGAAAAAGTAAAAGTTTTCGCAGAAAAAAATGGGAATTAAAGACTTTCGTGCAAGTGATGGTTGGTTTGATAGGTTTAAAAAAAGGCACAGCATAAAATTTAAGAATCTTGGTAGGGAACGTGCGAGTGTATCGGCCGACGTTTGTTCTGAGTGGAAAGACGAATTGGGAGAAATAATCGATTCTTACAAGCCCAACAACATTTTTAATGCCGATGATACGGGGTTATTTTATAAGTATTTCCCCGACCGATCAATGTGTTTTAAGGAAGAAAAGTGTTATCGCGGAAAAAAAAGTAAAGAACGTGTAACCACATTGTTGCTGCCAACATGGATGGATCTGAGAAATTAAGATCGCTCATGATAGGCAAATCAGCCAAACCAAGATGTTTTAAAAACATAAAAACTTTTCGATGACCTATCGTGCAAACAAAAAAGCGTGTATGACGGGCGAATTATTCAAGGAATGGATACGATCAGTGAATGCTAATATGGAGAAAAGGCAGCGAAAAATTCTGCTTTTCATGGATAATTGTATGGCCCACAACAATACCCCACCGCTCAGTCATGTTAATGTTATGTTTTTGCCTGCCAACACTACTTCTAAGCTGCAGCCTCTAGACCAGGACATAATTAAAACGTTCAAAACCTTTTACCGCAAGGAAGTAGTGATGCAACTCCTTGACAGCATCGAGGATGGGGAGGATCATAAAATCACCTTATTTTCAGCCAGGAACATTGCTCACAAGGCGTGGCAAAGTGCTAGCGAAAGCACAATAAAAAAACGTTTTTCGTGCTGTGGATTCACGAAGGTGGAACTTTCATCAGCAGTTACTGAACAAGACTTAAAATGCCCTGTGAATTGGAATCGTCTTCCTCAAAATGAAGAAAATTCTATAACATTTGAAGATTTCGTCCATTTTGACGATGGTCTAGCGGAAGCGGGGAGTCTAACTGATGACGAAATTTTGGCTCCATTTCAGGATATTGATGGTGAAGGTGATGACGAAGATGTGCTGACAATTACACCTAAAGTGCCAAAACAATACATTAACAACGTGCGCCATTTCTTAGCGAAATCAGACGTTGGAGATGAAGTATTTTCTGCTTTGAACATGCTTGACATAATCATCGACAATACCCGTCAGCAAGGTTTGCACCAAAAGGAAATTACAGATTTCTTTAAACGTAAATTTTTAATGTGTTTTGTATTGATGTTATTACTNGCACCAAAAGGAAATTACAGATTTCTTTAAACGTAAATTTTTAATGTGTTTTTTATTGATGTTATTACTTATTTATATATACTGTACATATGTATACATAATATGTAGCCATGCGTTTATCATTACATATTAATGCAAATTTGCATTAATCTCGTTATTATGTATATTTCCTTTTTTTGCTCCCGATTATTTGTAATCCCGCTAATTTGAATATCTCGATAATTCATATTTAACATTCAGTCCCTTGACAATACGAATTATCGGGANTTGTAATCCCGCTAATTTGAATATCTCGATAATTCATATTTAACATTCAGTCCCTTGACAATACGAATTATCGGGAATCTACTGTATATTAAAATTATTAGATAAAATATTTCATAGTCTATTTGTATGTAATCTTTGAAGAACTTTCGCTTGGTTTCTACATATGCATATCCGAAAGAGAAACAGTAAGTTCACGTTGTTTGCAGCTCTCTGTATACAAGTCCCACAAATTTCAGTAAATTTATTATATGTCGGTCTTCCTCATTTAGAAATAATTTGAAATATGCTTTCAGGTTAATACATAATTTGCGATATTTTAAATATTATTTCTCTAACACAATGCACAAGTGTTAGAGATTTATCAAAAGCATTTTAAATTTACTTTCGTTAGGCATCGAAGATGACGATGATCTTGAGTTGAAAAGTGTTCTGTCTTGAAATATTGCTTTGACAACCGGGCGACCCACGGTCCAGGGCTGATTAAGACCTCAACATCTACGGACTGCCAAAATGTCTGGATTCGATATGAAAGCGGACTGCATTTGAAAGGAAAACATTCCGAGTTGCGACTTACCGATACGAAGACAAAGCGGAACTGGTCTTGCACATTGCTACAGCGCCGCTCCAGTGCCGATGGCGCCACCATCGATAGTGTCAGAGGGTGCTCACTACGGTCTGTGATCGATGCCAGATCTCATGAGAGCTGCCCAGTGGGAATGGGACATNTCGCAATGAACCTTCCACTGGTTCCAAGACTGACCTCGTTATATACTTTAACCCAAGAAAATAGCACAGTAGACCTAATTTCAAATTTTGAATATATGGGAGGTCTTCACACAAACAACACAAACTGGTTCTAGCAGTGTGGTACATATAGTATAAATCATCAAAATAATTTATACCTGCTGCCAATATGGCAAAAATTAATGACACGATTAAAACGATTGTGCAAGTTACTCAAATGCCATTTTTGTACGGCAAAATTTCATACAGTTTTGTCTGCGTTATAGCAGGTATCAACAGTATTATGTTAGCCAAAACTCTTACATTTACCATGTGAGGCAAACTCAAAGTTCGTTAAAAAATCTCTCTAGTATAAAACCCTCTCGAAAATCGTGACAAGTATGGCTGAATTAAATACATCAAGGCGTCTCACCCGATCACCCATTATACGTTCCTTATTGTAATTCTCCTTCCTGTATTTTTGTTTGCCTCGCAAACTCACGTGTCCGAGAACAATCTTACTGACCCGCCAGTCTTTGCTTACCTGTAAAGGAATATTAACAGTGCAAAATATACAAGTCTTTTCCCTTATTTCTCTGTAACGATCTACCTATAAATATGTTTCTTTCAAATGACCAAAATAAAAACGCCGCTACAAATACTAAATAAATACCTCACAGGAAGTTTAGAATATTGTGAGATAAGGCAGTTTCGGTGGTAGGAGTTATGTAGTTCTTTTGTGAACAATAGAGAGCGCAGGAACGCAAACATTACGATGGTGTTTACAGTAGTGTCATATGGCGCTCCCTACGGTCTGTGGCGATGCCAGATCTCATAAGAGCTGCCCAGTGGGAATGGGACCTTCTTCCAGAAGACGAGACACAACACAGAGATTACAAGCATGCCGCGGCGTGTTAGGGCCCTGTACAATGCACAAGGAGGCCATACACGCTACTAAGCTGCAGTGGGATCAAAGAAACCCTACCTAGTCACAGACACCATTAAGTTCATGTGTTGTTCTTTAGTGTTTATTTGTCTTTCATATTGGAAATAAAAAATTATTCGTTATAAACCCTTTCAATCTCATGTTTTGTACCGGTACCATTATTAAATTATAATTGCAATGCTTTATTTTATGTATATTACATTACTTTTTTTCTTTCTTAATGTATATTCCAAGCTTTTTGTGAAGTGTATATAAACAGGCGAACATTACTCATCTACTGCAAAAGCACCTAAAGGGCCCATCCCTAGATATTCCGGTACTTATCTCAAAACGTCCTCCATCCTCGAATATCAGCAGACTAGTTCACCCTGAACTTAGGCATATCCGTCTTAAATACTTACTTTTCCCCCTACCATAATTATCTAAAACTCTCTGCGTGAGACGAGGGGCAAATATTTCTACACGTGCGCAAATACACACTCTGCTGTATTACGTCACTCCTCGTAATTTTCCTTGCATAAATATTTCAATGACACCTACACGTGACGTCACACATACTCTGAGAGGTCATGACAGTAGGTACAGGCATTCTTGTAGAACAAATGTGAGCTCATCAACAGTTTGGTGAAAATCAACGTTTACATATCCTGCCGGAATGTGTTCTTTTCCGCGAGCTCTGTATAATTTCTAAAGTAACAGATGTATTGTCATGTACATCGATTTTGATTACTAGTAATTTCTGTTGGGTAGTAATCGTACGCCTACGTCCATTACTCGCTATAATCTTATCTTCTCGTAAACCCATCTCTTTGTTGGTTTCGTGTTGTTACTATAGCTACTGTATTAATAAAACTAAGAAAGTGGGACTGTGTGGGTAGTTTTAAAGCAATATTTAAGTAATTTCACCACACATATTTCCAACTCGAGCTGTTTAGTCTCAGTAATAGCAGAATAACTACTTTGCAAAATGCGTTGGTGAGTTGTTAGCGGATGAAAGAGCATTGTCAAGCATGTTCNTTTCTGTTGGGTAGTAATCGTACGCCTACGTCCATTACACGCTATGATCTTATCTTCTCGTAAACCCATCTCTTTGTTGGTTTCGTGTTGTTACTATAGCTACTGTATTAATAAAACTAAGAAAGTGGGACTGTGTGGGTAGTTTTAAAGCAATATTTAAGTTATTTCACCACACATATTTCCAACTCGAGCTGTTTAGTCTCTGTAATAGCAGAATAACTACTTTGCAAAATGCGTTGGTGAGTTGTTAGCGGATGAAAGAGCATTGTCAAGCATGTTCCCCGAATTACTTTTATCTCCAGTCTTAACACATTAGCTGTAACATCTAATGTGTGTTAAGTACTACAATTACCGTCTCGTAAATGTTAACCCAAATTCGCTGTCTATACTAAATTAAAAATTGTTAACAAATATTACATTTTTTGCTAAGATTTTTTTTTNGTTAACCCAAATTCGCTGTCTATACTAAATTAAAAATTGTTAACAAATATTACATTTTTTGCTAAGATTTTTTTTTTTTTGTTTACTTTTACAGCCTACGAATTTTTTTAGACATATGTCAGTCTGTAAATTCCTTAAAATTTGTTNTTTTTTTTTTGTTTACTTTTACAGCCTACGAATTTTTTTAGACATATGTCAGTCTGTAAATTCCTTAAAATTTGTTTGGTATCACAATGACAAGTGGATTATCTTACAGTGTGCTGATAAAATATACAGCCGCCATTTTTGGCACCAATTGGTGGCGAAAGGATACACAAACGAAAGGTAAATATTGGTGCCCTTTAGTCAAACTGTCAAAATCTTGCCAAGTTGCATGACAGAGAGTACCTTGGTCTGTGATAGTAAGTATGTAATATCGTAGGATTCATCTGGCATTTTTATTCGCGCTTGTTTTCTTTACAATTTTAAGACACCTTCATTTCCCTGAAATATATTCTGCTACAGGTGGTCACTCTGAGCGTGCAAAGCTCTGGATTACTGACATGTTGTCGCTCAACTGGACTCAGGGTGCGGCGAACCCTCCAGGGTTCGCCGCACCCTGACGCAACTGCCAACTCGGAGGCTCTTAAGAGCCTCCGAGTTGGCAGTTGCTGAATGAATGAGTTTCAAGGATAAACGACTAGCTAGTAGAGATGCGCGTGGTGAGAGAAGTGACCAGTGGAAGGAAAATCCNGAATGAGTTTCAAGGATAAACGACTAGCTAGTAGAGATGCGCGTGGTGAGAGAAGTGACCAGTGGAAGGAAAATCCGTGACTGCGAACATCACAGCAGTGTAGAGTACGACTGCAGGTTGTAGTATTGGGCGGGATGCGCGAGTGAAAGACATTACAAATGATGGCAACATATAGACTGAACGTGTGTTAATTATGAGTATGATTTAATTGAAAATAAACAGAGATATAAAGAAGGCCGTTAATTAGGGTTGGAATATACATTAAATATTGCGCTCCCTGTGAAATAATAAGAAACATAGCGGAGACAGATAATTTAATGCNTTTTTTTCTTTTCTTTTTATTAAGACCTCCATCCCTCATGGAATCAGTTAAGCCCCATAGGCGTCTTGTAACAATACTTAACGACATCTACATGCTGCAATAAAAAAGGGTAATTACCAATCGAAAACCAGATGGAATCTACTTGAAAGGCAGTGCCACTTTCTGCCGGGGTTGATGACACGATCATTTCTTGTTGCTTTTCGTAAACCAAGTGCCCAAAACGTCATCATGAGAAGTACCATATTCCATTTGGTGTTTAAAAAATTTGAACTCAAGATTAAGAATAAAACAAAAATGTAATATATTTTGTAAAAAAACCGAATGCTACAAGATCACAATACATCTAGAGTGTGATAATCGATTCAGTACTGAAAATCGAGAGATATCTCGCCACCCGGTAAAAACAAGGCTGTGAGTTGTTCCGTTGCTACAGAAATGCCACAGAAAATCTGTGAAAATTATATTCGGGGCACGCTCAATTCTGTTGCATTGTTCTACTTACAGACCCGTTCCACGTTTTACAATATTTGTAACATTCCTTGTTAGTAGAGACCAAGTTGGGTTCAAGAGAAAAAAGAGAAAAAAATTAACGAGTATCGTGATTGGTATGAGCAATCCTTAGAAAAATGTTTATCTGTTTTTACTTTATATTTAACTTTCGAATACGTTTGTGGAATGAAAAGTGGTACTTATTCCACTTTCAAACGATCTTCATTGTAGTAATGTCGCTCCTAATGGCTACAAATTACATTTAAAGTAATGTAATTCTGACAATAATTACTGACACTTTTTCTTACAGACACTTTGTATTAAAAACAACATTTATTAATAGGAGCTTTTTGCAAGTGAAATTAAGTCTTATTTTCTAAATTAAGCAATCACAAATGTGTGTCATATTTTGTCGTGTAAATGGTCTGACCTGTCCTGAGGTACTTTTGAAAAATGTTTGTGCATGAAGTGTGAGAAGTGCATTGCCGTATAGGGAGCATATGGCACAAGAATGGACAAACTTTCCCTACACTCTACTGTAACACTTTCGAGCCCAGCCTCGGGAAAGTACCTCTGTGCCGCGACTGTATACGTCCAGTACAAAACGTCAACTGGAGAACTTACATTTTACGTGAATTAGGAATAGTTGTTTTATGTTTAGTACCTAATTATGTGTATTGTTTTTAAATTTAACGCTACTGTGTTGAAAAATAATTGAATTGTATATTTATTTTGTTTTGTTACATGTATATGTGGGACTATTAATTTTTAGTAATATAAATGCTCACGATTTTGTTTATTACAAATTGTGAAAAGTACGATTTTTGAGTAAGAAAGTAAAAAATCAGATTTAAAATTTCGAAGAATATAATAAAAGTGAAATGAAATATTTATTTGTAGTATCTTATATTAAAATATCTCATATAGAATACCAAACATTGTTTAAGTTTCTATGCTTATTGAAGAAACTATTGGCACATTAGCTACAATAATATAATACAAAATATTTGACAGTGGCTGGGATGGACTAATGGCAGTTAGTAGATGTGGGCGGTCAGACAGTGGGCTGAGAGGACACTAAAGCCAAGACTATCGTAAGTATTAAATATGTGTGAAACACAGTGCACGGTGCTGCCTATACGTAAGGAGATACAAGTGACAAGGTGCTGCCTATATGTCAGGAGGTACTAAGGGTGACTACGCCAATGCTGTAGCAACTACACCCCGTCTGCTCATAACATCCCTCATACGGGCGGAGACTTTATAACGTTTATATATAGGAATAACATTCCAGAATAATTACCTAATATGTATGTATATGTTACGAAAATGATGAGTGAGTTATATATATATATATAAATTGTTATGTGTGGTTTACTTATAGAAAGTTACTTTATAATTATTTGCCAATCTTACTGAGTGATTCAATAAATGCGCAAGTACAAACATCTCGTGAACGTTAACAATTCTGTTGAACAAAGATCTATGTAAATAGTTTTGTGATATAAACTTTTGTTTACATTTAATTTAATTCATAGCAAAATAGTTAACATATTATTAAAATTAGATTTGTTATAAATGTAATGCAGTAAACCTTCACAGTTTTTTGNCATAGCAAAATAGTTAACATATTATTAAAATTAGATTTGTTATAAATGTAATGCAGTAAACCTTCACAGTTTTTTGTATTAGAGGGGAAAAAATGAGAGCATAGTTAAAGTAATTGGATGAGCTTATTTAAAATTATAGTGTGGGNTTTTTTGTATTAGAGGGGAAAAAATGAGAGCATAGTTAAAGTAATTGGATGAGCTTATTTAAAATTATAGTGTGGGATATTATCACATATACGTATGCTTTGCGGTAGTTCTGGACTTCTTCGTAATTATTATCCGCGCAAATTAAAATACACGAAATTTATTTGCTGGTGTGTTAAGAAGTACATTAATTAGTTTATTTATAAACACCACAATAAGATTATAGTGTCGTTGAAGCTGTGGATTTTATCAGTCTGAAGAGAGGAAGCAACAAAATGAAAGGCGTTGGAGATGTACAAATGACATCTTATACAACTCTCATTCAGAATCCACGGTAAAATTATTACGATGTACCCTTGTGCTCGCCAGTTCCTACGTCACAGTCTGCTGTCATCTGCTGCCAAGTGCTAGGGAGCAAACAACACAGTCCAAGAATACAGGTAAAGTCGTGCAACAAGGGCTTCCCTGTACGACTGACTTTCAACCACTTTCAACCACGTTAAGTTGCCGGGCTTACGGCGAACATGTCAGGAATTAAATGTGTTTTCAAGTAATACCTAAGGCAGTTACTCCATTAATTACTGTAATTATGCATGCAGTCAGGACATGGAAGCTACGAAACTGAAATAAAAGTATTGATAGGAGCTTATAATATAAACTTAAATCAGCGATACTCATGCCATATGGGTGAAGGTTGAGGTTTGAACAATTCCAAATGTACAGACGTGATCTGTGGAAATGTACACAGAATGCGACTGGATGGTGGAAGTACCTATTAATGACTTGCCAGTTAGAAAACGTATTACAATTTAATGTTATAATTTAGCCTCCATAGTTACTTATTGAAGCCTCTATTCAGCTTCGGAGTGCGGAATCGCAAGAAAACACATTACCTTCCCCATTACTTTCGCGGTGGCAGGCGGCACGTGTGATGTGAGTCTACGTAAGCTGGGGAAGTTATTACAAGGACGAGCTCACTCACCGGCNAGCCTCCATAGTTACTTATTGAAGCCTCTATTCAGCTTCGGAGTGCGGAATCGCAAGAAAACACATTACCTTCCCCATTACTTTCGCGGTGGCAGGCGGCACGTGTGATGTGAGTCTACGTAAGCTGGGGAAGTTATTACAAGGACGAGCTCACTCACCGGCTGGAAGGATGCACCAGGACAAGCCACAGGTACAGGACACCACACACCAGAGTAGCGGCCATGTTGCTAGGAGACTCGAGCTGGCACTGCGACGCTGGAGGTCCTGTGCTCGCTCTCACACTTCTGCGAGCACAGGAAGCAGATGTGCTCGGTCCGCAACTGGCAGCTTCAGGAGTGTACACTCGGAGCTGGGGCACAATACAGGGTAGAGTGCGTATGCGAATTGTGCTGTTGCCAGTTTCTATTTAACAACATGCTCGTCTAAAAATTTACCCGGAAATCTAGGCTATTTGAACTTTTTACAAACATAGCCAAAATAGACATGTTAAACCTCTTAAACAAAAAAAAATATTTTAAACTAGATTTTAAGGTTATTTTATTGTTTCGTGGCATGATAACGCTGACAACTTAATTGAAATACCACATGAAAGTCGCAACATTATTTAAAACTTTAACAAAAAATATTTGAAAACACTAATGTTAACGGAACGAAGTAAAGAGTAATGTACCTTGTGCACTGGACTTAAAAGTTCACAGTTATAGTGAAACCAATAGAAAGTTAGGAAGTTACCGAAATGCAAGTGCCGCCGTCGAAGTGTAGTATTTTCGTACAACTTGGCGGAGACCTGCTGAGTCCAGAACACTTCCCTCCTGCTTCACGTCAGGAGTGTCCAGGGATACTCTGACAATCCACAACACTGCCTCTCACGTCGCTAAGGCGCTGCTACTGGTTCTGTTGTCAGCATGTTCCATTTGCCTATTATAATCCGTACAAAATTAGATTTCACTAAATGAAAACTGCAAGATTATTATTGGCACTGTGTATCAGTACGTAACGCTGTGTGTGCACATAATATTTACTACAATTTTTGGTAGTAAAAGATGTTTACAAAACATTGTGAGGCACAAGATCGTTAATGTTCAGTGTTATTTATTTAGGTACACACAGCACTGTTTTNACATTGTGAGGCACAAGATCGTTAATGTTCAGTGTTATTTATTTAGGTACACACAGCACTGTTTTGCACATGAAGATTACAGATGAGCAGCCAATGAGATTACTGCGGCTTCAGAAACCGCCTGTACTGCCAAGTTCATGTTTGAAACATCTTTCGCTTATCATCCACTCAAATGCGAATAATATTGAACACTACAAGTCTACGTGTTGCAATAACATCAACAAGTACCAGCGTGCGAACTATTCAAAGGACCATCATTAATATGGGCTTTCGGAGCCAAAGGCCCACTCGTGTACCGTTGTTGACTGCACGACACAAAGCTTTACGCCTCGCCTGGGCCCGCCAACACCGCCATTGGACTGTTGATGACTGGAAAGACGTAGCCTGGTCTGGCAAGTCTCGTTTCCAATTGCATCGGGCGGATGGACGTGTACGGTTATGGAGACATCCTCATGAATCCATGGACCCAACATGTCAACAGGGGACTGTTAAAGCTGGTGGAGGCTTTGTTATGGTATGGGGCGTGTGCANTATGGAGACATCCTCATGAATCCATGGACCCAACATGTCAACAGGGGACTGTTAAAGCTGGTGGAGGCTTTGTTATGGTATGGGGCGTGTGCAGTTGGCGTGAAATGGGACCCCTGATACGTCTTGATATGACTCTGACAGGTGACAGATACGTAAGCATCCTGCCCGATCACCTGCACCCATTCATGTCCATTGTGCTTTCCGACGGACGTGGACAATTCCAGCAGGACAATGCGACACCCCACACGTCGAGAGTTGCTACCGAGTGGCTCCAGGAACACTCTTCTGACTTTAGACACTTCCATTGGCCACCTAAATCACCCGACATTATTGAACATATCTGGGATGCCTTTCAACGTGCTGTTCAGAAGAGATCTCCAATGCCTCGCACTCCTATGGATTTGTGGACTGACCTGCAGGATTCATGGTATGAATTGCCTCCTGTATACCTTCAGACATTAGTCGGGTCCATGCCACGTCGCCTTGCGGCGCTTCTGCGTGCTCGCGGGGGGCGCTACACGATATTAGGCAGGTATACCAGTTTGTTTGGCTCTTCAGTGTATAATGCTATAAAATAACATATTACATTAAATTACCTATCCATACTATTAACACTTATTCCCAGTAGTGGGCGCAATATAAAATGCACAATTACTATTTTTATTAATTTTCTTATCACTGTCATATTAGGGCCACGGTAGGGTAGTGGTATGAAACCTGGCCTCCAACCAAGGCGGGGTCGTCCCCGTATTTTCGAATGTGGGTGTCGTGTACTCTTTACAGATATTTTATCAAAATGTCACTTGCAATACATTAACATACTTCCAAAATGTTGCTACTCGGACATCAAGTCCCACTCCCATAGTCCAGCCACTCAGTGTTACACTCTACTCTCGCGATGCTCGCAGATCTCGCTTGTCGCTCCAATAATCCCACACACCTGGCGCTAAGTGCAGTACGTGACTCCAGATTCCCGACACTGAAGCACGTCGAGGCTTGTACAGCTTGTCTGGCCTGGCCCAGAAGGTTCTCCGCACCCCGAGTTTAGCTAAGGGGAGGTGTGGGTGACGACCAGAAATTTTTCGCAGCGACTATCACAAGACATTCAATCTTCCAAGGACGGGGGCGGCAACGGTCCCGATAGCCTTATCGTGGCACGCGGAAAATGTTATGCAGTGCCTAGTTTGTAACCCTGCCTCCTCTTCTTCAGTTAATGATGATGCCATTGGAAACTGCACTTCGCACGCTCCAGGAGGGGTGTTGAGGCAAAGGACGGGGAGCGCTTGCATGAACAATACAATTATAATCAATTTATACCCTATTACTGTGTTCTGAAGTTCAACTCTATCTGCTTTGAAGGATGTTATATTTGATCTATGCACTGGGTAAGTCTGCCAAGTACATGTCATACGGCATCGAAATGTATTAAAGATTTCTAGAAATCTGTGATATATATTTTAGTTACTGTTGACAGTACTTTGATAACGTATTCGCCTACTGAATTAATATTTGTGTTTTGTTCTTACAGGAATAAATTTACTTTGTGTAAAATTCATTTCAATGTTGTTGTTAGATTTAAAAGCTAGAATCCGAAGAATGATGGCCAAATTGNTTTACTTTGTGTAAAATTCATTTCAATGTTGTTGTTAGATTTAAAAGCTAGAATCCGAAGAATGATGGCCAAATTTGTTTGTGAAAGTATAGGAATGTAATAACGTAGGATTTATCTGGCATTTTATTGGCTCCTATCTACTTTACGGTATTTAGACACCTTGACGACATCTACATGCTGAAATAAGAAGGAACTTGCCAATGCATCAAGTTGGCATCATCTTATTAAGAAAAACCACGTTTTATACGGGGATTGATAGTGCAGTGGTTTCCTAGTGTTTTTTTTTTGTAAACCTAGCTTTAAAAGTTGTTTATTTTACGAATATCACATTTCGTTCGCTGTTTCGAAATTCCGTTAATATGGAGAGTAAATCTACATATTGATACGCTTTGTAGGAAAACGATTGCGACCTTTAGAGTGTGTATAGATTCACTTCTTAAATGCGAATTTTATCTCGCAGCTGTGTATGAACACACCTGTGGTGTATTCCGTTGTGTTAGAATAAGCATAGACGTTCTACGTTAAATGATGCTCGTAGGGGATTCTACAGAGCTGCATCGCCGTTTTCAGAGCGCCATTTTGCTTTTATGACACTTTATGTTAGTAGATTCAAAACTGTGTTCGACAAAAATTTGTTAAAAAAATTTTTTGGAACATCATGATTGATTTGAGTTATCCTTTGAACAATTTTTCGTCATTTTCACNTTTGAGTTATCCTTTGAACAATTTTTCGTCATTTTCACATATATTTTACTTTCTAGATGAGTCTGAGGAATGAAATATGGTATCGCGCTTTTAAGTGTTTTTATTGTAGCTAGGTATATTGCTCCCATCGACTAAAAATTACAGGTATTTAAAGATTAATTCTTTAATAATAACAATAATGAAAATTTTANTATATTGCTCCCATCGACTAAAAATTACAGGTATTTAAAGATTAATTCTTTAATAATAACAATAATGAAAATTTTACTTAGATAACTAGAGTCGCCTGATATTTGAGAAGAAAACCAACATAACACTTGTTGGAATTTTACATTTTTGACTCACTCAATGTTAATAAAAGTGATATACATGCATAACAGAGAAACTATTACGTTTACTGAATAGAAACAACATGCTATGGAGACATTTCTAAATACTTGTTAGAACTTATCATATCGATCATTGGTTTGTTTACAAGCACGTGCAGAGGGCCTACTGGATGTGAACCACTGATTCTGTTCACAAGTACGNATCGATCATTGGTTTGTTTACAAGCACGTGCAGAGGGCCTACTGGATGTGAACCACTGATTCTGTTCACAAGTACGTCCAAACAAGTCCGCGTTTAACCATTCATGAGGCACTTACCTTTAAAAATGGGGTGGCATAATTTTGGGCCGTTTGTTGACAGCTGTTTTAATGAATATCTTACCNGAGGCACTTACCTTTAAAAATGGGGTGGCATAATTTTGGGCCGTTTGTTGACAGCTGTTTTAATGAATATCTTACCTAATAACATTCTTACATTTCGTGCACTACAAAGTGGGTAAAAGTTATAGTGAATAATATTGTGAATCAAAGTGGTTGTAAATATATCCGGTGCTGTAGCAATTGTTTATTTACGCTGTAGTAGCCGAAACCAGTAAAAATCAATTTCATTGCCTTACTCGTAATTTTTCCGTCCACAGTACTCACTGGCAACTTCATTTTCATAAATATTGATACGATATGCCGACATTAATTTTTTTTATTTGCACAGGCAAATAACAATACGCGTTTTCTAAGACAAATGNTATTGATACGATATGCCGACATTAATTTTTTTTATTTGCACAGGCAAATAACAATACGCGTTTTCTAAGACAAATGTTTATATTTTAAATAAAATAATGGGTATAGAAACATTTAACAATTCCCAGCAAACGCTGAATTTAAAAAAAAANATGTTTATATTTTAAATAAAATAATGGGTATAGAAACATTTTACAATTCCCAGCAAACGCTGAATTTAAAAAAAAAGTATTTCTGTATCACGTAATTGATAGCAACGTTGTTCTCAAATTACGAAAATCATAATTAATTTGATTNAAAAAAAAGTATTTCTGTATCACGTAATTGATAGCAACGTTGTTCTCAAATTACGAAAATCATAATTAATTTGATTTTAAGCTGCATGATCCAGAATATAAATCCGCAGTTTTGCTGCAATTTGCTTGCAAGTGGTTCAAATTTTTTAAAAAGTTAGGATATTTCTTAAAGTTTGCCTACTGTGTTTGAGTGAATATGCCCCGTAGTTGAAAGAAATTTTACATTGTGACTTCACTCATAATTCGTCTGTCTGAGAAAATGTTATTCTAAGACTTTGGCAAATAACTTTTCATGCTCTAACGCTTGCTATTTAGTAGAGCAACTGAAACAATGAAGCTAATATTGAGTAGCAGTAAGTGCCCATCCTGTACTAGCACTTTGATTACGCGGTGATCACTTCCCATGGACCAGCAACCATTATTCCCTCTATGACCCTTGTCACGGCTTTCTTGCGTCATAGCGCAACGCAATTTGTAAATTACGAACAGTTAAGTATGTTTGACCTAGTTTCTGTTATAACACTGCCAGCAACAGGGATAACGATGTGGTTTTTATGTAACGAAAATACTTCTTCCTGAAAGAGATGCATGCAATTGTAAATACACTTACAGGCTGTTCGCAATGAACTAATCACTTTCTAATCAATCAATTGAAGAATACCACTGACCATAGCTTCATTAATGATACAGCAATCACTGGCAAGCAGGCTGCTTGCAACGAATTAATTAAAAATTATTCTTAACACTTGACGCTATATTGCGGACGCAAGGTTTGAATGTATGGCTTCTAAAGATATTATTTATAATTTATACACAATAGAGTATGAATTTGCATTTTACTAACGCATCTATATTCATAACATTAGAACTGTTTTACTTGGACAGAATTTCTCATAAATAAAGTTACCAGGTCCATTGCCACGCTAATACTTAGAAGAAAGGTAGATATTAGGCAGGGCTTCAGTAAAAGTGCTCAATAAGCCGTGCATATCTTATAACAACAGTTTTATTCTGTACGTGTGGAATATCGTCCTATTTTCTCGGCCCATGGCAGTAAGGCATACTTTGAAGCAAAGAGTTTTTGTACATGTTGGCGATATTATTTAAGTCCCAATAGAACAACACCTGTTCTCTGCGGCGTGGAAGCAGNAGTTTTTGTACATGTTGGCGATATTATTTAAGTCCCAATAGAACAACACCTGTTCTCTGCGGCGTGGAAGCAGTCGCCTGTGTTCCCTACGCTTTGTTAGATTTTCACAGAGACCTCGTTTACAATTCATGCACGCTCTGTTATTCTAGATTTACAATAACCCGACAGTACGACATCACAGCCCTAACATCGACGATAATATTATATGAATCAATCAGAAGCAAGGCCACCCCAACAAATTCACAACCCCAACAGCCCGACAAAAATTTATTCAGATTTTACTTTCGTTGGGTTGTCTGGCTCGCTGGGTAGTAGCAAAAAAAAAAAAAANGCCCGACAAAAATTTATTCAGATTTTACTTTCGTTGGGTTGTCTGGCTCGCTGGGTAGTAGCAAAAAAAAAAAAACCGTAAATACTATTTTATGAAACCAAATTCCATGCAGATTTCACTGCTGTGGTAAATTTTACTCTGGAAATACTGTACTTGTGTGTACATCCTGGTTATCTTGTAGCAAAAAGAGAAGTGGCTGATGAGTTGAAGACAATAAATAATCACGGATAAATAACTTTGCCCTAAAATCCCAAAATACTTTGATTACACTATTGTNTGAGTTGAAGACAATAAATAATCACGGATAAATAACTTTGCCCTAAAATCCCAAAATACTTTGATTACACTATTGTAAATACAAGATAGTGAACAATGTTTTGCGATTTATTTGTATTGTAATGAGAATACGTAACAAGTAACTTACTATTCTGGGTTTTGGCGAAAGTCACACACGCCTAACACTCGTCGGATGGAAATTGTCGGGGCATTGTAAACACTGAATTAATTTTTGTGGCGGAAATCGTCGAAATGAGATGTGTCGGACTGTCGGAGCGAGTTTTTCGTGGCAATGTAAATCCAGAAATATCCCTTATATGACCTTGAAAACTTATTGCGTTGGCAGAGAGCACGTGTTTCCGTGAAACGGGGACGTAAGCTGGGGAAGTCCTTAAAGAAGATCAGTACACTCACCGGCTGGAAGGATGCGCCAGGACACGCCACAGGCACAGGACACCGCACTCCAGAGCAGCGGCCATGTTGCTAGGAGACTCGAGCTGTCACCGCGACTCTGAAGGTCCTGTCCTCGATCTCGCAGTTCTGCGAGCAGGGCAAGTAGACTGTGCCCGGTCCGCAACTCGCAACTTCACAAGTGTACACTCGGAGCTGTAGAGAGAGCCTGGAATGCAGGGTAGAGTCCGCAAGCGAGTTGTGCTGTTGCCAGATCCTATTTACCAACTGAGAATAGCTCCTTTATCAACAGGCTCGCCTAAAAATACCATTTCAGGACAAGGCAAGAATAAATTTTTGTGTAAAACACGATTTACACTCTTAACCTAAANTCGCCTAAAAATACCATTTCAGGACAAGGCAAGAATAAATTTTTGTGTAAAACACGATTTACACTCTTAACCTAAATTATTGAAAATAAAACCATGTCAGTGATAGCCAGTGAAAATGGCTCCACTTGAAATCAGTTACAGCCTACTGATTGCAACAGTAGCTAAATTTAACTGATTTAAATGCCGCTTCTTAATGTTATAATATTGCAGATACCCGTGAATTGGTTTATGTTCTAATTTTTGCAATGCGGTTCAATGCACGGTACACATATTTTACAAGACAGTGAAGTACTTTTGCGTTGTGAAACGTTTCCTGTTTGTTTGCCATTATATATTTAGCTCAAATTTACGTTAGTGGACAGAGTTGAGTTGTTGAGAGATTTGGGCGACTCTTAACAACGAGGTCTCGAGAGTCGATGAGGGTGAAATGAGATGGGAATGGAGCAGCGCCGGAATGAAAGGGTGGGGGGAACGGCAGATCCCACAGAAAAGTCGCCGGCCAGTGGCATCGTCTGGCACGATACTCACTTGCAATAATCCGGGGTGACCCGGCCGGGGATTGAACCTGGTTTGCCTTGTTGGGAGGCGAGCAGTCTAACCTCTTAGCCACCGCGGCCCAGCGAACAGAGTCATTAATGAGTAGTGGTCGCTTTGCGAACTCATGATGCACTACCTGCTTTGGGTGGAGGTAAAATCCTGCCAACTACACTATTAATGGAATATTATTCAAATTTATTTAGTTAATATCGACAGAAACACTTGTAATTTTTTGTATAAAAATTATTAAAGTCTCCATAAACAAGAGTGAACCAGCAAAAATAACACGACGTATTATGTCGTATGTTTAGATATGACAATGAATACCATGCCATGACACTGATGCCTTGTTCATTCAACTGATGGGCGGGTATGTAGCGGCCTCTTAACTAACCTTTAGTGACTGTTATTTCACTGACTGATATAATTGATTAGGGATCGGTGTGTTATAATGTTAAAGAGGCAATTTGTTCCGGATTTTGAGAACATATTATTGTTTCATTACAATATAACGTTGATATTGTGATAAAAACAGCAATCATATAAAAAATTGCAATTACAATTCTTAGCATTATTATGAGAAATTAAACATAAAGTATTTATCCGTACAAATTTAAAAACATGTTTAACACAATGTTTGGTCTCAACTTAAGTATTCATTGAAGTAACAAGAAGGTTTGTTGAAATTCCTTTGAAATCCGACACGTGGTTGACCTGCGGTGAAGGTTTCACTTTCTAAATATGAGAAACCGCATTAAACCTTTCCCAGAAACTAATTTTGTGACATTACAATACCATGTACACTTTTTTATAACGTAAGCTTCCTTCATTGCCATATTTTTCTCAGACTATTATTTCGTATCACAACAAAAATCGCATGTATTAAACTAGATATAATGAAAATAAAATTTTTGGACGGACTTAAAGATTGTTTTACATCATCTAACATATTAGCTGTGCAAAATGTATATATATACGTACATATAAGAAGATAACATGTCTGCATCATATTTAGAACTAGCGACCCGGCCCGGCTTCGCCCGGGTACAATTTAGTTATTACAGCGATACACTAATAAATAAATTGGGAAAAGAACATTACAATATTATATAATAGTAAATAAGTAAACTACTATCATACATAAAATAAATATATATATACATACACGTCACACCTGTCTCACAGAGGAGTAGGCAGAAATTATGGACGTCCATTTACCACAATCCTGACATACCTATCTCCTTCGCTTTATCCTCATTCATACATTTCTAATATAACAATATTACATGACAGTGGTTTAGAACATTTATTTGTTTACAACATTAATCGTTTTGCCTCCGACCGCCAGCACAAAAATATTCCTGTTTGACGTGACACGCGAAAGTATAGTTGTCCGTGTGAAAAACACGCTCCACTCAAATCCACTCCAGCCACACTGTGTTTGACCCTGTGCCTTATTTATGGTCCAACCAAAACAAAGTCTTATTGGAAATTGGACTCTTTTAAAATTAAAAGGCAAATCCGAGGGAATCATTGGTATTCTAGGCATTAAAACAGTTTCTCCAGAACCGCAGCTAGTTAGAAAAGTACCTTCAATGAGATAACTTTTTAAACTTTTTATTTGTAATCGATTNTTTCTCCAGAACCGCAGCTAGTTAGAAAAGTACCTTCAATGAGATAACTTTTTAAACTTTTTATTTGTTATCGAGTCCCGTTGCATAATTTCGGTGGATTTATATTTCGCAATAAAATTATGGCAGCTTCAACTTTTAAAATCAGTTTGTGTGGTGGCAAGCCAGAAGGATTAATGAATTAAGATATTCTGTGGGATATTGCACATCTTCTTCACTGACGAGTACTGTATCTACTGAGTAATAGACTTNTTTAGAACTAGCGACCCGGCCCGGCTTCGCCCGGGTACAATTTAGTTATTACAGCGATACACTAATAAATAAATTTGGGAAAAGAACATTACAATATTATATTATAGTAAATAAGTAAACTACTATCATACATAACATAAATNAAATAAATTTGGGAAAAGAACATTACAATATTATATTATAGTAAATAAGTAAACTACTATCATACATAACATAAATATATACATACATACACGTCACACCTGTCTCACAGAGGAGTAGGCAGAAATTATGGACGTCCATTTACCACAATCCTGACATACCTATCTCCTTCGCTTTATCCTNTCACAGAGGGGTAGGCAGAAATTATGGACGTCCATTTACCACAATCCTGACATACCTATCTCCTTCGCTTTATCCACATTCATACATGTCTAATATAACAATATTACATGATAGTGGTTTAGAAAATTTATTTGTTTACAACATTAATCGTTTTGCCTCCGACCGCCAGCACAAAAAGGTTTCTGTTTGACGTGACACGCGAAAGTATAGTTGTCCGAGTGAAAAACATGCTCCACTCAAATCCACTCCAGCCACATTGTGTTTGACCCTGTGCCTTATTTATGGTCCAACCAAAACAAACTCTTATTGGAAATTGGACTCTTTTAAAATTAAAAGGCAAATCCGAGGGAATCGTTGGTATTCTAGGCATTAAAACAGTTTCTCCAGAACCGCAGCCAATTAGAAAAGTACCTTCAATGAGATAACTTTTTTAACTTTTTATTTGTTATCGAGTCCCGTTGCATAATTTCGGTGGATTTATATTTCGCAATAAAATTATGGCAGCTTCAACTTTTAAAATCAGTTTGTGTGGTGGCATGCCAGAAGCATTCAATGAATTAAGATATTCTGTGGGATATTGCACATCTTCTTCACTGACGAGTACTGTATCTACTGAGTAATAGACTTGTGTTTGCTCTAAAAATCACCTCAATATCAATAGTACCCACGTATGTAAGTACATGACAAATAACCAATTATAGTTAAAAGAACAAAAACATTAGTTTTATCTTAACTTTTTTCTAACATATTTAATATTTACACNGTTAAAAGAACAAAAACATTAGTTTTATCTTAACTTTTTTCTAACATATTTAATATTTACACGTACCTAAACCAAACGAAATACGCCATTATTTGGAATGAAACAAAACAAAACAACACGTAGGTACCGCGCCACAGCGGCTGTCGCCGACTTTATGAGGGTTAAAAGAAAGTTTTAAAAAACGCTGAATCGCTTGTGCTAATATCCACACAAAGGTAGAATTACCTATATTGCAACCAAGCCACGCTGAAAAGCACGTTTTAAATATTGCAGTATGTAAGACACAAAGAAATAAAAATAAAATACTACCAAGTCGCGTTGAAAAGTACATTTTACAGAATCTAAGACAACTAAACCAACTTTGAATTACGTAAGTAGGTACCCAAACAAAAATATCGAATTTTACAATCAAGTCGCGCTGAAAAGCAAGTTTTATTAATTACTTAATCGAATACAACTAAACGAACATTGAATTACCTAAAAAAAGAACAAATAGGTAGAAAATGTACGACCAAGGTGCGATAAAAAGCGACACGGCAAAACGACGTCTGCCTTCACGTGAGTTACGTTTGTTGTACTGCGTAATTTAAATTGTAAATACGCTTATTACTACTTATCTATTAAATATATATTTGCTACCACTGACTTTTTTGTAGATAATTTAATTTTACCAATTCTTTCGTACATGATATTGTTATATCTCTATAGCGTATTCCATGAGACTTCATTCACTAATACAATTAGTTCTCAGCTCCTATGAGAGCAAGGGCAGTTTTTAATACACACAAACCGTCGTCGATAAATGCAGATCATAACAGTAAAAACCTCATCTGCATCCGTCCAGTGGTTCTCGAGATTAGCGCAGTCATACAGACAAACAGACGCGCGCTAGGGACTTCCTTTTATACCATGTATTGATATCGGGCAGACAGTTCGAAATACATTCACTACACATCAGCGCTGGAGGACCGGAGACAATCCTGGGTTCACTTCAGCCACAGCTTGTGGGAGTGTGAGATCTACTGGCGACCTACCCACGTCTATGGGACTTCATGTCCTGCTCTGGCAAGGAAACAGTATACAGTATTGGGGCGATTCACACAACTATACATTTAGGCAGTGAGTAGTATGCTCAGAGACATTTAATTAAGACAACAGCGATCTTACAGCTGTCAATGGAAACGCGCCCTAGAAACTTTGTCATTTAAAAATATAATTGTAAATTAAGTGTGTATTCAACGCTATTGGTTTTGCTTTCGATTAGAGCAGCAAAAAATACAAACATACTTGAAAGTTTGTTGCTCGAAAGCAATATAGAACATATGTTCATCTTATTTTATGCGGGTTCTGTGACGCGGTAAATGTAAGACTTGGATTCTGGTATTTATGGATTGTGCTACTGGGAAGCTCAAACATTAAACAGTTTCATAGAGAAAACAAATGCTAAACATTTCATATTTAAATTTTTATTTTCCCCTGTCTTTGACAAAATGTGATTATACGCATTCTACACGTGACTAAGTGTTTTTCAGAGGCATTTCATTTGGCTACATACTTTTGATTAAAATGTCTTAAAATATGATGTTTCGTTCACACTGAGCTACGTATAAAACTATGCTTGCTTCAAAATGAGTTACGTCCAGAAGCTCTTTGTTTTCGGTCATTACGATTGGTTTAAAAAGTTAAAAATGCATGTTCAGTCCCCGTACATTAACTGGAGTTTTCTAGAACTGGCCCCTTCTTTAAGGCAAACAAATCTCACCGCTTTTTTTTTTTANCCCCGTACATTAACTGGAGTTTTCTAGAACTGGCCCCTTCTTTAAGGCAAACAAATCTCACCGCTTTTTTTTTTTACTTGTTTTATTCATAATAGCATTTGGAAGGTCAAATTAGAAATAGGCGCGCTTTGAAAATAAAAATGAGGGAAATAAATAGAATGACAATATATATAAATATATTAAATATATAATGTTTGGAGAGTAAATTGATCTAGAGAACCGAATGAATTGATTTAAAGAGACCTAATATTATTTTGCTTGTGCTAATAACGAAGTGATGAGCAAATCATTCAAACCGTTAACAAACATTCACTTTATTAGCAGTTGTATCTAGGTTCCAAATAATAATTATTAAATTAGTTATGAGCAAAATGCGCTAGTAAATTTTTAATTGCATTGTATGTTTCGCCATTACTATAAAAGATCGAAATATCGTTCTATTTTATACAAGTAAAATTCAATGTTTTGTGTTTGTTACGTTGCATCAATATTTTAATTAAAGCTCATTCGCAGTTTGTTTAGCACATTTGACACTAAACTTCGATTGTGTCTCTCCNTGCATCAATATTTTAATTAAAGCTCATTCGCAGTTTGTTTAGCACATTTGACACTAAACTTCGATTGTGTCTCTCCTGTACTGCAAATAAATTAACGGACACAGTTTACTGACTTACGCCGATAAATTTGGCGACAAGGTAGGATAAATGTTTCTACATTTACACGTCATAATAAAATTGCTCTGTTTTTAACTCTTGGACAATGTATTAACTTAACATAGTATCTGTTTGTGCTATGACTTGGAAGAGTATTAGACATTAGTAACGTTCTTACGTTCCTAATAGTTTTGCAGTTACACTTGACAGACGCATGAATACAGTGATTAGGTCCATGGCAATGTGAGTTTTACAATTTGCGGAGATATACAAAATTGACATAGATAATACAAGATCCTTAGAAGAGATTTCAAAGAGCCCAACAAATTCTTAACTGTCTATACTTAGGTATTATTCAACATGGCGAGGTTTGAGAAGGCTTTGGCACTCGCCAGCTGGAAGGGCGTGCTGTGACTTGCCACAGGAACCACACAGGCACAGTAGACTCACAGCACAGCATGTCAGCATTGCTGTCATGCTGCGACTAACCACAGGAACCACACAGGCACAGAAGACTCACAGCACAGTATGTCAGCATTGCTGTCATGCTGCGACTAACCACAGGAACCACACAGGCACAGAAGACTCACAGCACAGTATGCCAGCATTGCTGTCATGCTGCGACTAACCACAGGAACCACACAGGCACAGAAGACTCACAGCACAGTATGCCAGCATTGCTGTCATGCTGCGACTAACCACAGGAACCACACAGGCACAGAAGACTCACAGCACAGTATGCCAGCATTGCTGTCATGCTGCGACTAACCACAGGAACCACACAGGCACAGAAGACTCACAGCACAGTATGCCAGCATTGCTGTCATGCTGCGACTAACCACAGGAACCACACAGGCACAGAAGACTCACAGCACAGTATGCCAGCATTGCTGTCATGCTGCGACTAACCACAGGAACCACACAGGCACAGAAGACTCACAGCACAGTATGCCAGCATTGCTGTCATGCTGCGACTAACCACAGGAACCACACAGGCACAGAAGACTCACAGCACAGTATGCCAGCATTGCTGTCATGCTGCGACTAACCACAGGAACCACACAGGCACAGAAGACTCACAGCACAGTATGCCAGCATTGCTGTCATGCTGCGACTAACCACAGGAACCACACAGGCACAGAAGACTCACAGCACAGTATGCCAGCATTGCTGTCATGCTGCGACTAACCACAGGAACCACACAGGCACAGAAGACTCACAGCACAGTATGCCAGCATTGCTGTCATGCTGCGACTAACCACAGGAACCACACAGGCACAGAAGACTCACAGCACAGTATGCCAGCATTGCTGTCATGCTGCGACTAACCACAGGAACCACACAGGCACAGAAGACTCACAGCACAGTATGCCAGCATTGCTGTCATGCTGCGACTAACCACAGGAACCACACAGGCACAGAAGACTCACAGCACAGTATGCCAGCATTGCTGTCATGCTGCGACTAACCACAGGAACCACACAGGCACAGAAGACTCACAGCACAGTATGCCAGCATTGCTGTCATGCTGCGACTAACCACAGGAACCACACAGGCACAGAAGACTCACAGCACAGTATGCCAGCATTGCTGTCATGCTGCGACTAACCACAGGAACCACACAGGCACAGAAGACTCACAGCACAGTATGCCAGCATTGCTGTCATGCTGCGACTAACCACAGGAACCACACAGGCACAGAAGACTCACAGCACAGTATGCCAGCATTGCTGTCATGCTGCGACTAACCACAGGAACCACACAGGCACAGAAGACTCACAGCACAGTATGCCAGCATTGCTGTCATGCTGCGACTAACCACAGGAACCACACAGGCACAGAAGACTCACAGCACAGTATGCCAGCATTGCTGTCATGCTGCGACTAACCACAGGAACCACACAGGCACAGAAGACTCACAGCACAGTATGCCAGCATTGCTGTCATGCTGCGACTAACCACAGGAACCACACAGGCACAGAAGACTCACAGCACAGTATGCCAGCATTGCTGTCATGCTGCGACTAACCACAGGAACCACACAGGCACAGAAGACTCACAGCACAGTATGCCAGCATTGCTGTCATGCTGCGACTAACCACAGGAACCACACAGGCACAGAAGACTCACAGCACAGTATGCCAGCATTGCTGTCATGCTGCGACTAACCACAGGAACCACACAGGCACAGAAGACTCACAGCACAGTATGCCAGCATTGCTGTCATGCTGCGACTAACCACAGGAACCACACAGGCACAGAAGACTCACAGCACAGTATGCCAGCATTGCTGTCATGCTGCGACTAACCACAGGAACCACACAGGCACAGAAGACTCACAGCACAGTATGCCAGCATTGCTGTCATGCTGCGACTAACCACAGGAACCACACAGGCACAGAAGACTCACAGCACAGTATGCCAGCATTGCTGTCATGCTGCGACTAACCGCAGACACTCATCGACACCGCGTAAATATTCTCAAAAGCTGGACTGTGCATTATGCAGCATGCAATAAGCTGGGACTTGATACAAAACAGTTGAGGGTTATCGACAAACCAGCTGAGACAGGACGCGGCAAAACATTTGTCGCCACTGATTCTTCTCAACAGATAACAAACACGTCAAGCCAAAATTCATTTTACGTACACACGAGAGAGAGTTGATTAATTCTCTTCTCAAATGTGCAGAATGAAGACTATCGCCGTGGGAACAGCAATTCATTTCTAAACGTATTTGTTAATGCGGTTTAAAACTATTTCTTTCTCATATAAATACCGCAAACTTATTAAAATATTGACATATATAATTTGAACGACTAGAGCCAACGGAAACTGTACACTCGGCTTAAGAAGGACATCTTTAGAAAAATCAGTTTATAGTCGCGAAGACCTGCTGTAAAAGAATGGCAGTAATAATCGTATGACGTGTTAGGTGAGTGAGTGAACATATTTAGGCGGCTCTTAACATCGAGGTCTTGAGAGCCGATGATGGTGAGGCGAGGTGAGTATGGAGCAACGCCGGAATCGTATTAAAGGGGGCGGGGGAAACGGGAGATCCCCGCCGATCAGCGGCATCGTCTGGCACGATTCCCAAGGCGAGTATTCTTACCACTACACCACCGCGGTCCCTGTATGACGTGTTGGAGACTTCCGCTAGTCCAGCGATNTCTTACCACTACACCACCGCGGTCCCTGTATGACGTGTTGGAGACTTCCGCTAGTCCAGCGATCTTCCTTTCTGGTTCATACCCAGTGAGACTGGATGGAGGTATCTATAGATAACGTAACATTTCCCAACACTGCCTGTCACGTCGCTAAGACGATGCTAATAGCTCTTTTAAAAGAATATACCATGTTGCCTCTTGTACGCCGAGTAAATTACGGTTTGACAATAAGACAAATGCAAGATGGTTATAGCTACTATCACCACTAAGCGGCGGATAATAAGGGATATCGATTTTATCTATTTATGGCATACTGTTTCAGGAAATTATAAGAAGTAAACCATAGTTGCAAACTTTTGTGAAATAGAAGTGTATTAATAAAGGTTCAGAGTTAGTTGCTTAGATACGTGGGGTATGGCTGTGCATACGGATTCTGCAGATGACCAGATTTTCGAAATGTTGTGAACTGTAGAAGCCACCTGTACTGCCAAAGTATGTGTTAGAAACATAATCCANATTTTCGAAATGTTGTGAACTGTAGAAGCCACCTGTACTGCCAAAGTATGTGTTAGAAACATAATCCGCCAATCACCCTCCAACACGTGAGCGATATTGGTCACCGCAAGTCTACGTGATGCTTAAACATATTATCCACGTATTGAGCAGCANCCTCCAACACGTGAGCGATATTGGTCACCGCAAGTCTACGTGATGCTTAAACATATTATCCACGTATTGAGCAGCATGCATTTTATGTAGCTCCATACGTACAATTATAATACTGAGGGCCATATCATGTACGTACTATGCATTGGAGAAATTTCGCTTGGTTTCTACAACAGCCACATCGAAACGAAAAACAATAAGTTTGCAATCACGAAAAGCAAAATAAATATTTTGACTCAGACTCATATTCTGTATAATAAAACACAATCTAGCAGAAATACAAATTATTTTGTTATTTGTCTGTATGTTTCGATTCTCAATAGATTTAAATACTCGCTCAAACGTGGCATATATTTTTCCGGTATAAAATATCAATTTTAAATACAAGACAAAATTGTTTGATGTTTTAACATGGTGCACTTGCCAGTAACTGCAAAACACAATAACAAATAAAACAATTTTAAAATGTATTTTTGTGTTGCATTAAAATCGGTGGAAACTGCTTTTTTCTAGTAACCTTTTCTAATTTGAGAATCTAAATTTGGCTAAAACTTATGTAAAATAAAACATTATTGTATATTAATTAAATATTTTTAAGTAAGTTACGCGCTTTTATTAGGAAACATTATTAAACTATATTTAGTCTCATAACTGTATAAGTCTTTTTAAGAGTAAGAAAATAGAGTTTTGAAATGCCAAAAGTGTGTTTGAATTTAATATCTATATTCCAAAAACAATAACATATAACCTTTCTCTGTTGTATTTCTAGTCTATAGTTTTGAATGTCACCCGTTGTTTTGCCGTAATATTATTATTATGCAAGAAAAAACTTGTAATGGTACTACCGTGGTACAATTACATTTCTAGTGACCTCTACAAAAAATAGTTTTGTGCCCACATTCAAAGTCAGTTTTACATTTATATGCTATGGTTACATGTGAGCCAACTTNCTACAAAAAATAGTTTTGTGCCCACATTCAAAGTCAGTTTTACATTTATATGCTATGGTTACATGTGAGCCAACTTCAAAAGGGTTTCACTTGAAATCCTTTACTATCATAAAACATACATCAATAATATCAATGTACAATAGTCACCTTGTTTGAAGCAGTTCGTTAATGGGAAACATAAATTAATAAATACATTAATTAATTAATTCGATAATTTTTTAAAAGTGTGTTAAAATTTAAAACATCGTAATTATTTTCTGGGCATAAATTAATTAAGTGGAAGCAATGGTCTGAATGAAAATACCAATATACCGCCTTTGTGTGCAGGAGAAAAAATTTGGCAAACCTTGGAAACATATCGAGCGCATGTTAAGATGTTTTCCTACAGGAATAATAATAATAATGGCGTGTGGGGAGTGCACCCAGGGCAAAGCAACACCCNTACAAAAAATAGTTTTGTGCCCACATTCAAAGTCAGTTTTACATTTATATGCTATGGTTACATGTGAGCCAACTTAAGAAGCGTTTCACTTGAAATCCTTTACTATCATAAAACATACATCAATAATATCAATGTACAATAGTCACCTTGTTTGAAGCAGTTCGTTAATGGGAAACATAAATTAATAAATAATTCGATAATTTTTTAAAAGTGTGTTAAAATTTAAAACATCGTAATTATTTTCTGGGCATAAATTAATTAAGTGGAAGCAATGGTCTGAATGAAAATACCAATATACCGCCTTTGTGTGCAGGAGAAAAAATTTGGCAAACCTTGGAAACATATCGAGCGCATGTTAAGATGTTTTCCTACAGGAATAATAATAATAATGGCGTGTGGGGAGTGCACCCAGGGCAAAGCAACACCCTCCGAGTGACGGTCTTTCCAGTTGGGACCCGTAGGTGACCGTCATCCCCGGGCATGACAGAAATGAGACCGTAGAATAGAGCGGCGCTGGAATGCAAGGGCGGGGGAAACGGGAGTAACCCGAGAAAACCTGCCGGCAAGTGGCGGTACATGGATAGAAGACATTTGAAGCAAATACTGTGTTACTCACCTTCTGAAAAGATGAGCTATGATTGGCCACAGGAACATGGTATAACAGCAGGGATAATGCAGCAAAGCAGTTTCGTCATGCTCTGGAGAAGCACAGTACAAAACACTCAATAACATTATAATAATAGTCGTTGCCTAGTTTACACGAACCAAGGACTGTAGATTGCTACAAAAAGCAGTAGGCGTTCATTGTTTTTCCAAGATAACTGTCCAACCAGTAACCCAATAGGTAAACAAAATAACTGAGACGTTAAACTGTTATTCGACAGCTAATGCATATAATTATCACCGGTTTTGTGACAGCTTAGTACATATATTGACATTTATTTGAACTCACTACGTCTACCATCAGCAGGCCGTGATGTGACGGTCCTGTAGGCTCGTGGAATTCCACAGAAATCCCCAAGCCAAGGCTGTATCTAGGGATACCATTCACAATGCTCAACAATGACTTTCATGTTGCTAATGTGCTGGTATTAGCACTGTCATGGAAGTGGATCTTTTTATTTTTCTTATTGTACATGTTGTCAGCTTCGGAAATAGATACACATTTATTACACACCAATGCCGGCAATTGCGACTAAATGCAGAGTTGAAGACTGTCGGACACACTGAACAGTACTGTAACTGCTCCGTGTACGCAAATGGAAGGTTGCTGCAGGGCGAATTTCCCATCAGGAGGCACTTTTATGTCGCCTCTATGAGCAACACACGCAGTCGTGCACTAAGGCGTTCGCCTTGTTCTTCCAATAGATACACGCTATCCACAATCCTTCATTGAATTCCGCAAATCCAGTTTTACAAGTGGCATTACATCCACGTGAACGCATAGGTATTACGAATGTGCCAAACGTAGCTCCTTAAATAATTTGACAAATGAACCAGTTATATTTTCCGTCACATCTTCGCCATTTTAGCGAGTTCGGGACACTAAAAACCGTGAGCCTAAAGATTACTAAAATATTTTTGCTATCACTTATGATATATTTGGCATATATATTTAACAATTTAACCAAATTCAACCAAATTTGTTATGCTGGCAGTATCTACTAGGCGCATAGTATAAAGGACATGTTTGCGCAGTTTTGTAAGATAGCGCCGATTACGAAAATAAGAATTTTATGCTTTATCTCGGGTACCAATCAACCGATTTACACCTAATTCTTCACACAAGTAGCGTTATGGTAAGCCACCATAACATATGTATTTTTAGTGGTTCAGACACTTATTTTCAAAATTATGACTGTGTAAATATTTCAAGTTAGTGAACCCTATGATTCAAAACATTAGACTGATTACATCCGAAGTTTATGCTACGAATCCTCCCTCCATGATACAGTTGATTGCAAACTATCTTATTTTTACGAGTTTTTCTGAATTCGAACCCCGGGCAAGTCACTCGTGTATTTTAATTTTTGAATACATATAATATATTTACATGTGTTGGCGGGACGGTTAAAAATCCGAAGTTGACAAATGGCAACTGGATACATGATATCGCGTGTTGCTTGTGGCTGAAAGAAGTACTCATTTTTCTTCTTGCGAAAAATACTTAAAATTCCCACATTAAGTTTGTACACGTATTTTTTTAACCTACCTAAGCGAGTAACGATGTTAAGATAATCCTCTGTGTGAGTGTGTGTGTGTGTGTGATAGAGAGAGAGAGAGAGAGAGAGAGAGAGAGAGAGACTGCAAATATCGGACTTGCGAAATTTAAACGTTTTAACCGTAAACTGTTTTTACGACGAAACTGATTTTTGAAAGTCACGTCTGTTTATTTATCACAAGTTCGTAATTTTTTCCTGGGTGTGTATTTGAAACACAATTGTGTAATATGCTTAAGTTTCTGTGATTTATATATTTCAACAAAATACTGAGTGAGCCCAGCCAAAATAATTTTAACAGATAATTAAATAAACCTAGTAAAATTAGGTAGGCTAAAACCAACGAAGAATGAAATGACTGCCGGGAGGGGAATCGAACACGCGTTTTCCACTTAACGAAACTCAACGTCCTACCAACTGCCCTGTTTTAGTAAGGTCTCGGCGTGTTTCACATTGTGGGAAATCTGCATAATATACCTACAAACTGCATTTCTCTTTCGTTATGTCGAAATACTTCATGCTTTAGAAATAAATGAATGTTTGACAAACAACTGGTTTTCAACGCTCGAGGGCTGGTTTGAGCTGCATTTAGTTCTCATACAACGCCAAGTCAGAGTAAACTTGTGTTTGATGGCGTTACTTTAATTTTGCAGTAACACAATATATTTTGTTCTTTCCAGTGCAGTTTCATTTAGTGCGTTTTCAATTTGTTGTGAATCCGAATTAACATTCACAGAGCCATGAGGCGAGCACGTTGGCATAAGAGAAGATATCTTTCAAGACCTGTTTTCCGGAATATTGGTTCTTTCGACTGTGATGTTGTGAAGGACGATACTGTTTTTGTAAACGAAAATTCCAAAAAAATGTACTACAATTCTGGGAATGTATATAGTTATGCCATCGTAATGCTCAAAATACCTCTTATGTTGCTGAGGTCCATGAAATTACTCATTGATTTTTCTTAAATGAAAAGTGAAACTGTTAACGAATAATAAGTTCAG
>NQII01003599.1:0-69680 GCA_002778355.1 Clitarchus hookeri
AATGGTATAAAAATCATAACAAAATAAATTTACCAGAAAAATATAAAGTAAAGCTGTAAAATTTATACTTGTTTCTCACGCTGTCCAGTTTTGAATTGTATATATGGGCTGCTCGCGGTAAAGTGAGCACTTTTGATGCCCTAGTTGCTTTTTCCTAGCAGCCATTTTTTATTTCTCCACCACTTTTTCAAATAAATTTTACTTTGTAGGTAATAAATACAGTGTGCATATTTCACCGAACTCGAAAGTTAACGTCTAAGGGTACAATAAAATACATTTACTGACAACTATTCCAAATGAAAGGGCTTCCAAAAATGCTCACTTCACCGTCAATAATTAATATTTTAATGATTTTATTTTGTATCAGTCTCGCTTTGATAATACTGATATTTCTTTTAAAATGGTTTATCATCGTTGATTTATTATCAAAATGTTTGGAACCTATGAAAATTGAAACAATTTTGGTTGTAAAAGATAGTTAAGTCCCAACTAAGAAACATACCCGGATAATTTGCTCCCGAACTACCCTCAGCCAAAGAGATGACTAACGAAAAGGGGTTGATTTACTGGAAAAATTGTCACCCAAAACGTTTCGTAAACGGGTAAAAATGATATACTGCACCTGTGGAACAATTTCACGGTATTAATTTTTTTAACTCTTCATGTGTTAAACTACAATATGACGAACTGATTACTTTCTTAACACCTTCCGTTCAGCCATAAATAAGTTTTTTAAAATTAATTCCAGGCAAATTANTGACGAACTGATTACTTTCTTAACACCTTCCGTTCAGCCATAAATAAGTTTTTTAAAATTAATTCCAGGCAAATTATTTCCCCGTTCTTGATTCTACAAGCACCTGGTACCTACCTTATTCTCTTACGACCCATGGAGGTACTGAAAAAATTCTTGTAACAGTAAGTTTGAGGGTTCCACTCCTACCGTGGTGATGGTTGTAAAAATAGTTTTTTAAATATTGCTTGTTTAGGTCCTTGATTTATGCCAATATGCTAATTTCGGAACAGCTTTAAATATTTTCACAAATTAAATTAGATATAAAAACATGAATTCATGTCTCGCTCGAGATCTGAACCCTGTCCGTCACCATTTGAAAGCATATTAGAAATAATTAACATCCATATTTTAAAAATCTTTACATATTAATTATTAAAAATGCAAAGAAGTTGCGTTTCAATAGAAAACTAATTTGAATATACTTTAGTGGTAATCAATTAAAAGTTGAAGTTCTTGGCCGAATCGTGGGGGTACTGGCCACTCTGCATTGCGACGCCTCTGTGCATTCTACGCATTTTTGATACGGGAGAGATCGGGTATGTCACACTAAAAAAACAATTTTGTAGTGGCCATAAAAAATTTTTTGGCGACCACAAAATTCTTTTTTCAATATAGACATTACAAAATATTTTGTGGTGCCAACAACAGTTGTTTGTTATTCGTAGAGTATTTAGTGGAAACTACAAAATGGCGATTGTAGTCACCAATAAATTCAGCGTGTTTATAGGCAATAATGTGTTGATTAGGCGCAGAAAAAATTTAAAGATGATAGCAGAAATACTAGTTAGTGAAAATCACAAAGGGATTTTAGGGTTTTGGGCTTTTTTAGTTAAGAAGGGATTTTNATAGCAGAAATACTAGTTAGTGAAAATCACAAAGGGATTTTAGGGTTTTGGGCTTTTTTAGTTAAGAAGGGATTTACAACAATTAAAATGCTAAATTCAAATTCGTCATGAGGAGGATTCGAACTGCGAACTCAGGGTCATACCTTTTCGCTACCTTGATCAACATTAGATTAGTGTCTTCAGCTTATATATAACAGAAATCTAATAAGTGGTACGCACGACAAGGCTTGCACACTTCGCCTCACGGAGAGTTAATTTTCTNTATATATAACAGAAATCTAATAAGTGGTACGCACGACAAGGCTTGCACACTTCGCCTCACGGAGAGTTAATTTTCTGGAATAATTTACGTGTAACATTTACTTACTTGAAATAGAGGAATATTATAATACGTTCATAAGTTCTTAAGCATATTCTTCATGAAATATATCGTAACCTGATGCAAAGAACCGAACACAAGCAAATATGGTGTCGTGGCCAAACAGAATGTGGCCACTTCGAATATGCCAGAGCGCATGCGGAGAATATAACGGATGTAGTTTTGTAGTCGCAGCAAAATGTTTTACTGTGAATAACACGAATGCTATTGCTGCCAACTAAATATTTAGACGCAGCCAATAAAAGTTTTCTTCAATAAACGAAAATTTTAGTGAGCACTGAAAAAGCTTTAGTACTAGTCAATCTACGTGTCATTGGGCATTACAATCTTATTTTTTACCATAAACAAAATCCCTACGTGGAAAGCATCAACCAAACAAATCTTAGTTTCAGTGCATTGGTTTCCTGGTAGTCACCCACCAATCCTACATTATGTGGACGGGCATTGTCGTCTATGGACAGGAAACGCCTCCCCAGAAAGCCTGGCTTACTGTTGGAGGGTAGCGCCTATGCGCCCTTGGTTTTTACTGAGACGCATTCAACCATTTGGAGAGGTGCACATGAGTCCATCATGTTGCTGACACCGAAGAAGTTGCCTCTTCAGTCACCACCATTGACGTCGTTCTCGCCTTACTTAAACACGTAGCGAAAAACTACTCCGCGGAATGAACCTGAAACGGTTCGTAAACTGCACGCAGCTACACTATTCCGTGGTACACGCAGAAAGTTCCTCTGCATCACGATTATCAGGTATCTTTGTGGGCAGGGACGTGCAGGTGGGTTTATGAATGCACACGTTATGAATATATGTATTTATACAATATGTGCATACAGAAATGAATGTCTACATGTCTATATATTTAACAGCAGGGAGTGATAAAATTGTTACATTTATATTAATAACATATATTTGTGTATAAATATGTAAATTAAACATGACAATTATTTTACTTGTGATTAAAATACTTTATAAACTTGTAATATATCAATTATCTTAACAGAAAAAAATTAACAAATGGTATTTTTTTATAAAAATGGCATTGGTAAAATAATAAACACATTCGCTTTATTTTGTATTATTCATTAATGGTGATACAAATAGAATGAACAATAAACGCTTCGTTACGTACATTTTACTCTAATATCGGTAACTGCGTATTAAGAGTGAATGAAATAAATTATTACTTAGAATCATATGACATTGCTTGCATTTGGTAGAATTTTGTTTTTAATGAACAATTTAAATTGATACATTTGTTACTACTTAACATCTAAAGGAATCATGCTTTGTCTTACGGTCTGCGTTGACTTACTCAGGCGATTGGATTTCTACAAAATAAAATTTTCCTCCCGGATATAAGGAATAGCCGACCTATGCTCTGAGCAGCAAGTTGAGCTAAATAAATACGTTGCGTAGTTGTCCACTGAAGAGCTAAAAAAAACCAGCATAGGCGTGCGTATGCAAACAACAGAGGTATGGAACCAATCAGAGTAACGCGATGCGGTCGGCAGTTAGATCGGTTCTGCTGCTACAATTGCAGGTTATCCAGATTTAAGTGAGTTTGAACGTTNCGCGATGCGGTCGGCAGTTAGATCGGTTCTGCTGCTACAATTGCAGGTTATCCAGATTTAAGTGAGTTTGAACGTTGTGTTATAGTCGGCGCACGAGAGATGGGACATAGCATCTCCGAGGTAGCGATAACACTTGGATGTTCCCGTACGACCATTTCACGAGTGTACCGTGAATATCGGGAAACCGGTAAAACATCACATCTTCGACATCACTGTGGCCGGAAGAAGATCGTGAAAGAACGGGACAAACGACGACTGACGAGAATCTTTAAACGTGACAGACGTGCAACCCTTTCTCAAANGAACGGGACAAACGACGACTGACGAGAATCTTTAAACGTGACAGACGTGCAACCCTTTCTCAAATTGGCGCAGATGGGATTTGTGGACTGCCCTCCAGGATTAATGGTGTGAATTGCCTCCTGCATACCTTCAGACATTAGTTGAGGCTATGCCACGTCGTCTTGCGACACTTCTGCGTGCTCGGGAGCCCTACACGATATTAGGCAGGTATACCAGTTTTTTTGGCTCTTCAGTGTATATTTCTTGTACCTATCCCAATACTTGAAAATAATTGTATAAAAAGTTAATACATAAATATACTGAAATTATGTATAAATATATAATAAAAGCGAAGAGNCTTGAAAATAATTGTATAAAAAGTTAATACATAAATATACTGAAATTATGTATAAATATATAATAAAAGCGAAGAGAGCAGGAAAATGTTTATAAATGTTTTTTTGTAGTGTTCATTAAAGTACTTTGTATAGCAAATTAGTAAATGGATGAAGGAAATGGTTATATTTACAGAATTTCTAGGTCTAGGTTACCTCCGCTATCAGTTTGGTGCCATTTTCAAAGGAATTTCCNCTTGAAAATAATTGTATAAAAAGTTAATACATAAATATACTGAAATTATGTATAAATATATAATAAAAGCGAAGATAGCAGGAAAATGTTTATAAATGTTTTTTTGTAGTGTTCATTAAAGTACTTTGTATAGCAAATTAGTAAATGGATGAAGGGAATGGTTATATTTACAGAATTTCTAGGTCTAGGTTACCTCCGCTATCAGTTTGGTGCCATTTTCAAAGGAATTTCCTTTAGTAGCCTNAATGGTTATATTTACAGAATTTCTAGGTCTAGGTTACCTCCGCTATCAGTTTGGTGCCATTTTCAAAGGAATTTCCTTTAGTAGCCTAAGAAGGTCATATTATACTCACTTATTTGATTTTTGTTGCGGCTGTAGAATGCGTTGATGAAAGCAGGGGGAGCATTCCAGAGGGTCTTGTTGACTGTCGACCCAAGACGATTCATTTCTCCTTTAGCGAGGAACTGCAGCACGTTTAGCGTGTTTGTAAAATATTCTTCGGAATGAATTACCAACTGCAAAATACACCAAATTTATTAATTTCATATAAACATTCTTTTAATCACCATTAAATTTTGCTCTTCTTTTATGGATGGATACAAAATGAAAAATTTATAAAAACCTTAAATTTGGCATGTTACCATATTATAAATATTAATAAGTAGTAATTCTCTTATTTATGTGCTATGAATCCTGATAATTATTTAACGGATTTTACGTCTTGGCTGAGAGAATGCAACCAATACTTAGTTTTTTATTATATTAAGCGGTAATAATCGGCCATTGTTAATACAATCGGACAACTAAAGGGACATTTAAGTCTACGTGCGAAACTTAAAATAGAATTAGATATGTAAATAGTGATGCATTTCTATGAGAGTGTATTAACGTCTTTGCTAGAGTGATTACATTAAATATGTCCGGTTTCCACGCAAAAAAAAAGTAAATTCAGTTAACTAACACCAAAACGCTATTATGCTATCAAAGCCCTTAACTCGGCTAAACGATTGTTTTTCTTTCGTTTGTTGTTTTAATTCTCGTATGAAGTGTAGTGCNTATCAAAGCCCTTAACTCGGCTAAACGATTTTTTTTCTTTCGTTTGTTGTTTTAATTCTCGTATGAAGTGTAGTGCAAGTGCTTGAGTTTGAGTTGCCTTTCATTGTATTTTAAAACTGAACACTACAGTTGTATGGTTTTTCGTGAGACGANAAGTGCTTGAGTTTGAGTTGCCTTTCATTGTATTTTAAAACTGAACACTACAGTTGTATGGTTTTTCGTGAGACGATCAATATTTTGAAGTGTTTGGAAACTGTTGACTTTTCCAGCGTCTCACTTTTCCATATGTTTAGAAGATTTTTTTACAATGTTTTAGGAACAGCCACAAATCAATAATTTTCCAATTTTTTACATATTTTAGCAAACTAAAAAATGCCAAAATGTCTCCATGCCATTATTTCATGCTCATATATATTATGAAGTAGCACTCTCGATATTTTTCAATGTTCATGTTATATTTGATTATGTTCCTAAAATCATAAACCCAAAGTTTTGGAATTTTAACATATAACATCTTTTAGCTATAAATGTTTCTCGTTTCGCTCAGACATTATATCCGCAGGCGGGAACCACAGAGGTTTCCTAGCCATAAATAATTTTAAGTGCAACTTCCTCATACTACTTTGTCAAAAATATTGTATTGTGAAACATTCTGTTAAATAAACGTAATTTATCTATACGACAAATGTACATATTTATGTTTGTTCATGATTCTTGTTGTCGCAGTGTTATTTTGTGTATTCCCATTATATACGTCTCCTAGTCTACTTTAGGGCTAATGTTTAGGCAAATAAATAAATAACACTGCCAAATTGAAAACAAATGTTTTTAATAGCTTCCTCTATATTAAATAAAACCTTTATTTCTTCTTTTGATGCTATTTTCTAAAATGGCTGACCAAAATCATTACCTTTTACAAATTTTAATGCTTACTTGATGCTCTGCCGTTATACAACATTTGGTTTAAATCTGTTGAATGGTTCTCAAGATAGGATGTATCAACACAAATTTTAAAATGGCCGCCATTTTGNACATTTGGTTTAAATCTGTTGAATGGTTCTCAAGATAGGATGTATCAACACAAATTTTAAAATGGCCGCCATTTTGAAATTAAGTGCCTGACGTGGTCTAAAATCATGAAAGTCTTGTGTCCTTACTAAGTATCATTTATGTACGAAGTTTGGTGAAATTCGGTTTACGCTTTCAAAAATTC
Source organism: Clitarchus hookeri (assembly GCA_002778355.1). Taxonomy (NCBI): domain Eukaryota; kingdom Metazoa; phylum Arthropoda; class Insecta; order Phasmatodea; family Phasmatidae; genus Clitarchus; species Clitarchus hookeri. Next base: position 6,735 of record NQII01003599.1, read on the forward strand.
AAAGGGGAGGACTCTCACGCACACCAACACACATGCACAGACACACAGACAGGAAAGTGCTCTCACAAGCATTTCCTTCCTCCGTAAGTAGGTTAACAAAAACTTTTATGCTTATATCTTCAGCCTACTTTCCGAAGGACAGAAAGTCTTAGGAGATCTCTTTCCTGTCTGTATTGTGTGCATGTGTGTGACTTTGTGTTTGTCTGTTTATTTGTGTCACACCCCACCCCCTCAATTTTGAAATGCGTAAACCAAAATCCACTAATATCGGTACGCATATAGTACTAAGTAACGACATCTGACTTTAAAAGTTTTTGACTACGCTGGACGCTTACTTTAAAAATGGGGCCACAAAAAATGTATGGTGATTTCATATCTCGGAAACCATTCAGCNACATTTGTTTTAAATATGTTGAATGGTTCTCAAGATAGGATGTATCAACACAAATTTTAAAATGGCCGCCATTTTTAAATTAAGTGCCTGACGTGGTCTAAAATCATGAAAGTCTTGTGTCCTTACTAAGTATCATTTATGTACGAAGTTTGGTGAAATTCGGTTTACGCTTTCAAAAATTCAAAGGGGAGGACTCTCACCCACACCAACACACATGCACAGACACATAGACAGGAAAGTGCTCTCACAAGCATTTCCTTCCTCCGTAAGTAGGTTAACAAAAACTTTTATGTTTATATCTTTAGCCTACTTTCCGAAGGACAGAAAGTCTTAGGAGATCACTTTCCTGTCTGTATTGTGTGCATGTGTGTGACTTTGTGTTTGTCCGTTTATTTGTGTCACACCCCACCCCCTCAATTTTTAAATGCGTAAACCAAAATCCACTAATATCGGTACGCATATAGTACTAAGTAACGACATCTGACTTTAAAAGTTTTTTACTACGCTGGACGCTTACTTTAAAAATGGGGCCACAAAAAATGTATGGTGATTTCATATCTCGGAAACCATTCAGCNACTACGCTGGACGCTTACTTTAAAAATGGGGCCACAAAAAATGTATGGTGATTTCATATCTCGGAAACCATTCAGCCGATTTAAGAGGAAATCTTAATGTCAGACGGGCAAGTTGCAAACATCAAATTAACAGTTAAATATTGTTGTTGGTTTGCCATTTTTGAAGAAAGTACCACATGCAAAAATAAAAGTTTTACTATACATCTCGAAAAATACTCAATCCATTTTCGCCAAATTTCGCACGCAAGCTATAATGTTATAGGTCATATAACCGTATGCTATTTAAATCTACAAGGGCATTATTTTCAAAATGGCTGCCAAACAAATATTTTTTATTCATTTGGTATAACTACCATGCCGTTTGACTAATATCATTGAAATTTTTATGCTGAAAGTATCTGTTACAAGCATTATATATGCCAAAAAGATCCACTTATGTACGCCATTTTTTAAGATAGCACTACATGAATGAATATTTTTTTTGTATAATATCACAGGAAACAGTTGACAGAGTTCTAAGAAATTTTAAAAACAAGTGCTACTGCGACATGTGATGTATACAGATATATTTTAAGTATGTAAGACCCTTATTTTCAAAATGGTGGCCATCTAGCCATTTTAGCATAGTGTTCTATATCTTCGAAACCATGTAATTAATTCCAACTTAATTTCGTATGCTTGGAGTATATAATTAAAAACACCAAATTTGTCTACACAGACCATCTTTTGTCCTCCATTTCTAAGAGAGCGCCACACGAATAAATAAAGCTTTTATGTCATATTTCGGGAAACAATTGACCAATTGCTACCAAATAGGGCAAAAAAGTAGCACTGCTTCCGACCATGTGAAATTACATGTTTTAAGTAGATCAGATTGTTATTTTCAAAATGGCAGCATTATAGCATTTTTATTTTTGTATGCTATATGCCAAAACCATATTATTAATTCCGACATAACTGTGTATTCTTGTAGTATATTTTACAACCTCCAAATGTGTCTACACAAAGTCTCTTTTGTCCACCATTTTGTCACGCGACAAATTAAAATTATGTCACATCTTCGGAAAAATACAATTTTTCACCAAATTTGGCANTTAAAATTATGTCACATCTTCGGAAAAATACAATTTTTCACCAAATTTGGCAAACTTTTAGCACTCTGGCATGCCATGTAAAATGATATGCTTTGAGAGGGTCAGACATATATTTTTTAAATGGTTGCCATATTAAAATATTAGCACAGTGTGTTTTTATACGAAAATACAAAACAAATTTAATTTAAACTTTGTATGCTGACAGCATCTATAATATCCACTATATTTGTCTACATGGAGCCTCATTTATCCGCCATTTTGTAAGATTAACCCACATGAAATAATAAAGATTTTGAGTCGTATATCGAGAAAAATCAAACGATTTATTTCAAATTTCGTGACGAAGTTTTACAGGGGTAGGCTATATAAATATATGTGTTTTAAGTGTNAATCAAACGATTTATTTCAAATTTCGTGACGAAGTTTTACAGGGGTAGGCTATATAAATATATGTGTTTTAAGTGTGCAAGTCCCTTATTTTCAGAATGTCGGCTTAAAAAAAACATTTTAGCTTAGTGCTCTTTATCTACGAAACTATGAATCATATTTTAATTTAATTAGTCATCTATGACAATCATCGAATGTGCTAATACATAATATTTTGTCCTCCATGTAGGAAGATCGTCACATGATAAATGNCATCTATGACAATCATCGAATGTGCTAATACATAATATTTTGTCCTCCATGTAGGAAGATCGTCACATGATAAATGGAGGTTTTATGCAAGATCTCAATGACAAATCAACCGATTGCAACAAAAATATCAAGCAGGTATTGCTACAGTAGGGTAGGTAAATTAACAGGTTTTATGTGCGGAAGACATTTTTAATGGGATTTATATAAATAATTTGTATATTAATATTTTATATCTATGAAACGTTTCAACAATTTTCCATTAACTATGTATGCTAACAGTGTTTATTGCAATCATATATTATGCATGCAAAGATCCTATTTTGCCAGCCTTTTTGCAAAATAGTTCAAGTTGTGTAAATTTAGCATTTTGCCATATTTCTGGATCAATTCAACTAATTTCCACCGAATATTTCAAACCTACAGAAGGCCATGTATAGTTAAATGCTTTGAATTGAGCCATACAATGATTTCTAAGATGGCAGCCATATACATATTTTGATATGTTTGACATATATTTTCAACAATTTAACCGAATTCAGTGAAGGTTTTTATGCTGACAATATCTATTAGAAACATCGTATACAGATCCTCTTTTTTTACAAAATTTGTAAGATCGCCAGTTTAAGAAATTAATGTTTTTATGACATATCTCGGAGACCAATTAACCGATTTCCACCAAATTTTTCACACAAGCAGTGTAAATGGAAGTCACATAAACTTGTGTTTTTATTATTGGCTCAGTTGTTTATTTTTAAAATGATTGCCGTGTAAATATTTCGGGTTATTAAACCCTATCATTCAAAACATTAAAATCATTACATCCGAAGCTGATGCTCCGAATCCTATCTCCTTGATGCAATTGATTGAACGCTATCTTACTTTTACATGTTTTTCTGAATTCGAATCCCCGGTAAGTCACTTGTGTATTTTAATTGTCTTGGTACTGATGCATAAGTTTCTGGCTTCATATCTCATGATATTTCTGTCAACGAGACAACTCCTACCTACGACTAAGCTATTAAGAATTTCATTAAAAATTAAGCTCATTAATTATCAGTAAATTCTTGTATATATCCTGGAGAAAATGGTAAAAGATAGATAACCAAGCAGTAAAATACATATTGTCGAATTGTTATTGTTTTATTAAATTTGAATAAAATACATTATTTTATATAACTGTAACCCTAAAATATTTGGATATCAACATTTCATATTAGTAAATACATAATCGAATAAAGTATAACTGTCGATATATTAGTACAAAATAGGTGAGAATTTNAACATTTCATATTAGTAAATACATAATCGAATAAAGTATAACTGTCGATATATTAGTACAAAATAGGTGAGAATTTGAATGAACATGCCATCAAAAAAATTATGAACAAATTATAATTTATGTAACAATGGTTTATTGTATTACATTGAAATTTTGTAGAATACTATAGCTGATCAACAAAAAACTTGCGAATTTAAAGTTANAATGGTTTATTGTATTACATTGAAATTTTGTAGAATACTATAGCTGATCAACAAAAAACTTGCGAATTTAAAGTTATTTATAGAAATGATTTACACATAACCTCGATCTCCGATATACAGATAATTGAAGTCTATGTAAACCCTTTGAGGTGTTTACACATACACACTCAGGGCTACGTTTATATGGATATTTCTTTGCTCTTGAAGACAAAATTCACCCTTTCATATTTTTACTTTTTTGCTGGGGTTTAGAGGAATATAAGTAAATATTTACAACTAGTCAACAATTCAGTTCGTATAAGTAAAATTATTCTTTTCAATAATTCCTCAAACCAACACGATAGATTGAAAAACTTTTTACATCTGCCACGACACAGTGATTGATACATAGTCACAGCGCGACTTAATTGGCCAACGATCAGATAATAATACAATCTGCAGAGCGTATCCGATGTAGCCTCAATCAATAGGGTGATGAGGGACCAACGCAATTGACATTACTGTAGTAGAGAATATTGCTGTGTTAATTCACCAGCGTAATTTCTCAAAAAATTGTATTCTTGGAAAAGTGTAATTTCAGTTGTTTGATCATTATCACAAATCAGGCAAAGTTTATGCAATGTTTTATATGTACTTTCAGAGTGTTATAGAGGGTTAATTTTAACAAAAACCGTTAAAACTTATGAATATAGCCTTGCTTTAGTAGTTATAATTATATTATTTGAGATGTTACAGTGTTGAACTAGTACAGCAATACACGCAGCTCAATTCAGCCTTCTTTTCAGTGACAGTAAATTTGTGCAATCCTCAAAGGGCTAAACTCACCTCTCTGTAACGTTCATTAAGTTCATCTGGGCTCAAAATGAAATCTGGATAACCAATTTTGAGCATCATTGCATCTGCTTTCTGAGCTGCGAATTTTTTGGTTTCTTGATCAAGCCAGCTAGACTCATTAAGAATTTCTTTGAACGACTGCATTATCTCCCTTGTCAGCCGTAATGTCTGGAAAAACAAATAAGTAGTTTTTTTAAGCATAAAGGACACAATAAAAAAACNATCTCCCTTGTCAGCCGTAATGTCTGGAAAAACAAATAAGTAGTTTTTTTAAGCATAAAGGACACAATAAAAAAACATAACCAAATATCCGTGTAGAAAATAATTTTACTACGCTGCAGTGCATGCAANTAGACTCATTAAGAATTTCTTTGAACGACTGCATTATCTCCCTTGTCAGCCGTAATGTCTGGAAAAACAAATAAGTAGTTTTTTTAAGCATAAAGGACACAATAAAAAAAAATAACCAAATATCCGTGTAGAAAATAATTTTACTACGCTGCAGTGCATGAAAAAATTACACCTTTGTTATAACAGTTAATCATATCATAAGCTGTTCACGGTAAAGTGAGCACTTTTGAGGCACTAGGTACTTTTTACTTTCAGCCATTTATTTTACTCTAAATAATTTAATTTAAAAATATCCTTATGTAAGTAATATACACAGTGTGTTTATTCCACCGTACTCGGAAGTTAACGTCAGAAGTATATAAATGGGAAGTATGGCATAAATGCAACTAGCACCAGCGCAGGCCGGCCGCCATATTGAATTTCCCTATGTTTCCCTTTTCTCTCGAAATCAACCATTTTTTGCTTCAAGTTTACTTTTTTCACTTATAATTTCCATTTTCCCCTTAAAATTCTCTGTTTTACCCTCAAAAAGCTCCGATCTCATTATTTGCAAAAACGATCCATTGAAAGCCTTTGGGGTATCGTTTTTTACCTGTGACCTTGACCTTAGACCGTTACCTTGGATAACCTTGAAGCAAAAAAAAAATTTAAAAAACCAGAAAAATATAGAAATCGAAGAAAACATTAAATTGATGACACAGACAACCATGCTGGATGCCAGCGATCTTGTCCCCAATGACCTTGAAAACGAAATGTCGAGTAAACATGAAAAAAATCGAATGGATTCATAAAGGTCGGGAAGCATACTATGTACCTTCACACATGAACTTTACCTGTGCCCATTATTTTTATTGACCTTGAACCAAAAATTGTAAGAAAACATAAACAAAAACTTTAAAAATCGAAGAAAAAATTACAATGAAATAACCCGACCACCATCTTGAATCTAGATGACATTCAATAACCTGAACCCAATAAATCGCCAAATTTATTTCAATTTTCACAAAAAAAGTGATAAAAATTGGAAATTATTTTTAAAAAATTTCTAAATTTAAAAGAATTAGTAAAACAATTATTTTTTGAATGTTTTGGATTACAGGGGAGGGGTACTGGAACCGACCAACCACCATATTGAATTCAAGTGACCTTGAACATGTCCATTGACCTTGACCTCTGGACCTCGTATGCCTTGAACCCAAAAAATTCCAAAATTCTCAAGAAATTAAAATAAAAAATAAATATAAAAAAAACTATTTTTAAATTATAATTAAATAATTTTTTTTTAATGTTATATTTCCGGAGGTTTTCTCAGCTCCACTCACCATATTCTTTTTAGTTTGTCCTTTATTTTCATTTTCATCACCTAGGTGACACTAGTTAATTAATTATCGATTTCGTTGCGAGTCGAGTTGCCGATTTAGCCACCATGTTGGATGTTGTCGACCTTTACCTAGACTCTATGGGACCTATAACCGAAAGCATCTACAAAAATGACAAAATCGAAAAAATCCCAAATATCGAGGGAGAAATTACATTGTTCGCACCGACTACCATCTTTGACTCCAGTTTACTTTGTCACCTTTCCATCATGCTTAGTCATTCCTTCTCATCTGCCCTCCATCCACCATCCTCTATTTTATCCATGCATTGTATTCAATGACAACCATATTACATTTTATCACTACCACAATCTTACATAACATCACCACCATGTTTCCAACATAATTATATTCTATCCTTCCAATCAGCCTTTTATGATTTAATTTGTTTACGCAACTAGGCAAGCCATCGTCAACATCTTACTTTCATGATTTGTCATGCCATTACTACCATATTTAATTGAATGTTTCTTAGTAATATTACTTTTATTTTCAATCATTCCCACCTTATTNCATTCCTTCTCATCTGCCCTCCATCCACCATCCTCTATTTTATCCATGCATTGTATTCAATGACAACCATATTACGTTTTATCACTACCACAATCTTACATAACATCACCACCATGTTTCCAACATAATTATATTCTATCCTTCCAATCAGCCTTTTATGATTTAATTTGTTTACGCAACTAGGCAAGCCATCGTCAACATCTTACTTTCATGATTTCTCATGCCATTACTACCATATTTAATTGAATGTTTCTTAGTAATATTACTTTTATTTTCAATCATTCCCACCTTATTNTCATGCCATTACTACCATATTTAATTGAATGTTTCTTAGTAATATTACTTTTATTTTCAATCATTCCCACCTTATTTAGTCACCAGGCCATCATATTAGGTTTTATTCATGCTCTGCCATTCCACCTCGATTTAGTAACCTGCTGATTACTCGGTCTCTTGAATCACCATATTGGATAGCATTACTTCTGCAATCTTTTATTACAACATATAATCTTGTCCTTTAACAATCATGATCTTTTCGTTATTTCGTCATTTGTGCTTACTAGAAAAATAACTATGGTATACTTGAGCAGGACCGGGCATGTGGACTTTTATGTAAGACCTCCAGTCGCCATTTGCTGCACTGGAGCAGGTCTGGCCCGCCTCGACTCAGCCTTCGCCCTTCCCTCCTTCTATGACTCAGGTTTAAATTTATAACACTTCAAGAGCATACTTCCAAGACTGCTACATCCNTCGCCCTTCCCTCCTTCTATGACTCAGGTTTAAATTTATAACACTTCAAGAGCATACTTCCAAGACTGCTACATCAAACCTGCTTAGAACGTTTTAAACAATTAGTCCACTCTTTTCTTTCTGCACTTCAACATATACCTTTGCTACCTTATAAACGATTATGCACATCCATTGATTGGCCTACATAAGAAATCTTGAAGTACTAACTTTCAAATCATCATATTTTCCCAACATAATTTCATTAATTTTTTTATCAGACTCGCCTACAGTATCGGCTTATAGTGACATATCTGAAAACCAAGGCTACCATATTCCTTATATCAGGGAAAGTAGGCACGCTACAACAAGGTACATCAACACAAGTGAGAAACCAAACACTTTTGTGTATTCATTGAAAACGTATATTTGTTTACGTACATCAGACTACAAACATAAAAAAACAGAACCATCACATTCTCTATATTGTACACTCAGTGTATACCAAGCAACATGCTCATTTTTCACGTAATTAATATAATCTGCTTATACGCAGCTAGAGACAGTCTTAGCTACCAAGCATCCACCCAGAACCCTTAGCCATATATTCTTGTTCTTCATGACAAAGTTTTTCTTTTAAAGTCTCTACAGCCTCTGGAATGATATCAACGTTTTACAATGCTTCATTCACAGTTTTGAATGCCCCCCCACTGATTTTCTCATCCAAAGGTTGAGGTTTTGCATAGGTACTCTCAGGCTAGACATTATATTTTATGGGACATTCTTTGACTTCTTCTGTTAATTTATTGGTTATCCTTTGCTGAATGTGATCCAGGTATGTACCACATGTATTTCGTACCACCAAAGTTATTTCCAATTACATAATGGTGGATGGAGCGCAGATGAGAAGGAATGACTAAGCATGATGGAAAGGTGATAAAGTAAACTGGAGTCAAAGATGGTAGTCGGTGCGAACAATGTAATATCTCCCTCGATTTTTGGGATTTTTTTTCCGATTTTGTTATTTTTGTAGATGCTTTCGGTTATAGGTCACCTAGAGTCAAGGTCAAGGTCAAAAACAACCAACATGGTGGTCAAATCGGCAACGCGACTCGCCGCAAAATCGTTAATGAATACACTAGCATCATCTAGGTGATGAAAATGAAAGAAAATGACAAACGAAAAAATTAATGNGCAAAATCGTTAATGAATACACTAGCATCATCTAGGTGATGAAAATGAAAGAAAATGACAAACGAAAAAATTAATGTTGTGGGTGGAGTGGATGTGACAGAATGAGCAAAGATGAGGGGAGTAGAGGCCTATCGACTTACTAAGCAATGAGAAACATTAGTGGCGGGTCAAACTAGAAAAACACTTTTGGGGGATGAAGCAAGAACAAGTAATCAACCAATGAGAAACACTGGTGTTGTGAGTGGAGGGGAACCGACTTATTAACCAATGAGAAACACTGCTGATGTTAAGTCATCTGCGGGACGTGTTGCTGAAGAAACATCCGAAAATGTTAATTTTTCAATACATTTCTAATAATAATTTTTTAACAAATTTTAAAAATTTTAGAACTTTGTAATTTTTTTGGTAAAATATTTAAATTTTTTGTGTTTATAATTATACAAGGCAACANTTAAAAATTTTAGAACTTTGTAATTTTTTTGGTAAAATATTTAAATTTTTTGTGTTTATAATTATACAAGGCAACAGGGTCAAGTTCAAAGCTCAAGTTCAAGGTCACTTGAATTCAATATTATAGTTGGTTGACATAACATGGCGACTGGTCGGTTCCAGTCCCTTGTCCCCTCTAAACTAAAACACGTTCGAAATTTTAAATTTAAAAAAATTTCAATACATTTTTTAATAACATTTAAATTTGATAAAATCATTTTTATCAATTTTTTGTAACTATTTTGGAAATTTTAAAACATTTTTTTGTTAAAGGTCTTCTAAGATCAAGGTATTTGGTCACGGTCTAGGTCACTTGGATCCAAGATGGCTGTCGGGTTATGTCGTCAATATAATTTTTTCCTAAATTTTTAATTTTATCGAAGTTTTTGAATTTTCTGGTTCAAGGTAATTGAGGGTAATGGGCATAGGGTCAAGGTCATGGGTCAAGGTTGGCTTCAAGGTCTTCCAAGGTAAAGGTAGAAGATCAGGGTCACAGGAAAAAAGTATCCCCCAAATCATTTCAATGTATCTTTTTTTAAAATAATGGTATCGTTATTTGCAAATAAGAAGATCTGTGCTTTTTAAGGAAAAAAAACGGGAAATTTTAAGGAGAAAAGGACAATTTTAAGGGGAAAAGGGAAATTTTAAGCTAAAAATAGTCGTTTTTGAGAAATAAGGGAAAAATTTAAGATAAAAAAGGGAAAAAAAGGAAATTAAATATGGCGGCCGAGTTCCATTGTGCCAGACTTCCCATTCATATACTACTACAGTCTATTGCTAAAATAAGAAATATTTATTGACTATTATTTCAAATAAGAAATTTTCAAAAGTGCTCACTTTACCATAAATAGCCTATTAGCACATGCTCTGTCAACAGGTCCCTGTCTCGTTCGCAGGTGAGGGACTTTAGCATGTGTACCAGGGAACCAATTTCATACCACGTAAACAGTCCCTACAAGAGGACGCCACGACCACCGTTCTCAACTGTACCCTGCTGAAACGAGGATTCATCGATTCACATGCTTGACGACGCACCCGTACCCAGTCAACAGTGTGTACCAACGTGTACCTTGCCTCATCCATTCAGGCAACCTTTTTCCATGCATGGAGGGTCCAATGGCTAGGTTCTCGCACCTACGTTAATAGTTGAACTTTGTGACGTCCAGTCAGCAGAGGTACCCTAGTGGGGCAGCAGCTTCTATACCCCATATCGAGGAGATTACGCTGGGTAGTATGGCTTCTCACAGGTCGTTGTGGTCCAGCATTCAATTGATGAGTGATATGCTGCACTATGGCGTGCCTAAGCGCTGTTAATAGCCTCTGTCATCGATACGTTTTACGCTACGGCAGTTGTCCCAGGAGGCGGTGGTTTTACTCGAATCTATGAACTCACAGTATACGCTTGACACGACGGCCCGTAAAAATCCGACTGTCTGCACGACGTCGGATATGGAGTGCCTCATACGTCCTGCCCCAACGATCTGGCCAAGATAAAATGCGCTGTGATCTTGTTTCTTCTGCATTATGTGCTCGATTGTTTCTCAAACCGTCAGTAAAATGTCTGACGACATCCCAGTCATGAGTGGCTGCGGGAACTATTCCATTCGACGGGGCGATGACAGCGCCATCTTGAAAAAAAGACAGATGACTCTAATTCAAATGCTCATGAGTGTATATTTAGGTTTATATGAAGCAATAATCTTGTAAGTATGATTTGAGCTGTCTGTGAGGCGACTTTGCTCTTGAAGCTGGTGGTTGCATTTGGACCAGACAAGGGCAAGAGTGAGTCACATGGAACTTCTTCCAGTGCGTTTTATTCAGACGATAATTTTTTTTTGTTTAACAAGATTTTGGTGGGCACAATGAGGACGAAGATTACTCTAGAAGTATATTATTTGTTGAACGGAATCGTTTCGTGATGGTTTCTTTGGCAGCTGAACTGACAAGTCGCCTCTCTGGTATTTGAGGTGTGCTCAGTTAGTTTGCGAAAATATTACGAATTTACTGCCATGCGTTTGAATTATCCCGTGTAAACAGAAAATGAAACAATTTGGCCTATATAGAAATTTTTTTTTATTTTCATACACTAAAATTTTTGCATTTTACCGTGAGATATAACAAAGAAAAGTGAAGTATTTGTAATGTGATCAAAATTTTGTCTAGATTTTACAAGGAATTTGTGAAACTGGGATGTATATTTAATTTAATATAAACAGTCTACGTCGTGCTTTGGCGTATTTATTTCATGTTAGTAACGACTATCAACATTCTTCGAATAATCGTACTGTAAAAAAAATCAATACATTTGAGGTTAATTCTGGCTTCTGAAGACTTGATAATAAACCTGAAAGGATGGAAGCACAGAAATAGGGATGACAGTATGTTATCGGTTGATAAGTGAATATTTTTAACTTCGTAAAAGTTTTATATCTGCTCAGTTAAGAAGTGCTAGTATTGTAAGTGAACTTATTAGCGTACTGTGAATTTTATACATTTATCCTTCTGAATCCGCGGACGTATGCAACTCCACAAGCATACTTCAATTCCATGTACAACAGAATTTGCTTACAATATAAATACACATGTTTTATTTGGAACTTGTCACCATTTTGCAATATTTGAATGCGTGAAATAAAATATTTTTATTCATTATCNTACTGTAAAAAAAAAATCTATACATTTGAGGTTAATTCTGGCTTCTGAAGACTTGATAATAAACCTGAAAGGATGGAAGCACAGATATAGGGATGACAGTATGTTATCGGTTGATAAGTGAATATTTTTAACTTCGTAAAAGTTTTATATCTGCTCAGTTAAGAAGTGCTAGTATTGTAAGTGAACTTATTAGCGTACTGTAAGTTTTATACATTTATCCTTCTGAATCCGCAGACGTATGCAACTCCACAAGCATACTTCAATTCCATGTACAACAGAATTTGCTTACAATATAAGTACACATGTTTTATTTGGAACTTGTCACCATTTTGCAATATTTGAATGCGTGAAATAAAATATTTTTATTCATTATCATTAACTTTTCAAAATAAAACAGAAATAAATTTGACAAGATCTGTAGATGTTACAGACGAGTACTCCCACACGGTTATGATACTTATGGCACCCTCCTATCTGGCTCGTGAAGTGCGTTTAAAATCAATTCAAAAACACAATAAAAAAAAACAATTCTGACCGTATTCAAGATTTAATTTCATAAATTAGACACACACTGCCAGCTATTTTGTTTAATAACTTAATGAAATATCATATGTTGAAACCACCATGGAGCCCTTCGACATATCTTACTGCCATTTTCTTTAAATGATCTACGTCAGTATCTTTTAAATTCATTAAAATTTTCTACCAAGAAAATTATAGCGTCGCCTCTTATTATACAACAAATGGAGCACGACGAAAGCCTACACGCTGTTACAGCGCTTTAAGCTTTGTGAATTAGGATCTTGAGACACGGGTAAATTTTGCCTTTTCGGCTTTGCTTCTGTGTCTTGTAAGTGGGAAACAACTTCAGGAAGATGGGTTCGTTATACTGCAAGACCAGTTAATCTTTTTCCTCAGCATGGAAACTAGCAAGTAAATATTTTTGCTGTTAAGTGTAATACGCACGAATAATTTTACCGGGGTGAATGACNAAATTTTGCCTTTTCGGCTTTGCTTCTGTGTCTTGTAAGTGGGAAACAACTCCAGGAAGATGGGTTCGTTATACTGCAAGACCAGTTAATCTTTTTCTTCAGCATGGAAACTAGCAAGTAAATATTTTTGCTGTTAAGTGTAATACGCACGAATAATTTTACCGGGGTGAATGANTCAGCATGGAAACTAGCAAGTAAATATTTTTGCTGTTAAGTGTAATACGCACGAATAATTTTACCGGGGTGAATGACATCAACGGAAAGACATAAGCGCTTTGTTTGTTGGGCCTGAATGTTTTAAAGGCACATGCCATCATAGATTTCTTGATCGCCTTATGTTCCTATTGAGTGCGTCGGAGAGTCGTAAAAAAAAATTTGCTCAACGTTTCCCGTGGTGAATGGCAACTATTGGAGTAGCGCTTTCAACTCCTTTAAGAAAACACCCTCATGCCTCACTTACAAAAATTTTCGCTATCCGTACATTAAATTTTGTTGTTGAATCGGTTAAGCAAAATGTTCATTATANGCCTCACTTACAAAAATTTTCGCTATCCGTACATTAAATTTTGTTGTTGAATCGGTTAAGCAAAATGTTCATTATAAAAAACACGTATTTAAAAATTTATGTTGCATAATAAAAAACTCTCGATGATAAAATGTGTTATAGTAAAAGTTCAGATTGTCACACCATCGAAGACTATCAAATTAAAAAACAAGTGAAATTATATCATGACGAAAGCGAAGTTNCAAGTGAAATTATATCATGACGAAAGCGAAGTTCACCATCTAATAAAATATAAATATTTAAATCTTATCGTGTACCTGCAAACGTTTCGCATCAACTATTTTGGAAGCAATGATTCTGGTGCATTATTATCAGTGAGTGTTTAAATTGTTCCGTCACACACAACCGCAGGGATTTTACCTGATGTTTAACACAAAAAAAAGTGTAAACTCACTAAACTTATGTTTAAATAAACGTTATGTTTTTGGCAAAACATTGTAAATAATTGGAAAACGAAAATTTGTTAACAGATGCAGCTCGAATACCCTCTTAATCTTTACAAGTATCGCTGCAGTATCAGCCAGAGAGATACATTTTTTTCCGAAAAGTAATTTTTAATTGATTTCTTGATGTAAGAGTACACATATGAAATATCGGCATCCAACAGGACCTTAAGCTGTATTCGACTCATTTATTCAAATTAATGATCTATTTTATTGTACCTTCTTATTGGACAAACCATGTAAAATTTATATATTTTTAAATTCTATTAGGTACTGAATTTGAAACAAATGTTAAGTTTGTATTTGGACAGTGAACACATTTTGCTATACAAATCATAATTTACAACGTAATTCAAGACGTTAAAATGGCGATTTATTATAAATATCAGTATGTACATTCACCTNACAAATCATAATTTACAACGTAATTCAAGACGTTAAAATGGCGATTTATTATAAATATCAGTATGTACATTCACCTCGTTTTTGCTGTTTTCGTCGAAATACTTTTGAACAAACATGGCACCGACGGCCATCCCCATGTTCGTGTTCACGTGGTTTACACAGTTCTTCCAGCGCGGAGGCGATTCTTCTCTGCCGAAGAGCACCAAGAAAAACTTCTGCTTANCACGTGGTTTACACAGTTCTTCCAGCGCGGAGGCGATTCTTCTCTGCCGAAGAGCACCAAGAAAAACTTCTGCTTCGCCTCTTGGAAACTGCCGTCTAGGTTACTGGTGCGGTGCCGCACGAACCTCCACAGCAGGTAGTTAGCGATTGTTCTGCAAGTAATAAACAAATTAGGATTAAGTTATGAAGTGAGTATATTCAGACTGTAATAAAATATATATTTTTTTAATTTACCACTTAATTGTACAGACGTATTGAGAAATCACAAATTGTAACATTTTTTCATTTATCAATGGAAGCTTTCCTACATTTGTTAGGAAAATGTGACATGCATACTAAAGTTCCCAGTTTCGTACAGTGCAGTGGTTCTATATTTTCAGTCAAACATAATATAATTCTACCAACTAAAATTAATTAACTCATACGTGTTTCATTTTGGTGTTTTCAAATACAACATAAATGCGTCCGTATATTAATGAACAAGAATGCAGGTTTCTGTTGCTGATAATTACTGTATTAAGGTGAATTTCAATGCCGTGTATAAATCTCCAGAAAACTATATATCTACGTCCTACTTTTTGAAAATCTGTTTTGTATGGGTTCTCGACTACCAGTGATTTGGAACCGGGAGAGTTCGTACCCAACCACCATGGAGGATCAGTTTTGTAAGCATTGAATCAGCGACCTACGTTTCGGAGACCAGTAAAATTAATGACGTCTTATAGTATTTTTCATTTCTCCCTTCAAACGTGAGACGTGAAAGTCCAAATAATTTTCTTGCAAATAGAAAAAAAACACCAGGTCGAGCTTATTTTCCTCGGCCGGGAAAGCGTCATACGAATATGGATGACTTTTTGAGGATATTAAATTTATAGCAGTTAATCCAGATTAATTTAGTTTCGTGCGAAGCGAAAAGGGCAGGACGACCAGTTTAAAATCATGAAATTCTTTCAAGCTTGACATATGTTCGTAGTACTTTAATGGTATAGTTAANATAGCAGTTAATCAAGATTAATTTAGTTTCGTGCGAAGCGAAAAGGGCAGGACGACCAGTTTAAAATCATGAAATTATTTCAAGCTTGACATATGTTCGTAGTACTTTAATGGTATAGTTAAATGGTATTGTTTGTAAATGGCCAGAAACCCCTTATGTTGTAGAAAAACTTTTAAAAGACGTTCCCTTGCAATCTACGTACCAACGCCTGCTTACACTGTTAGAAAAATCTCTCTGATATTACGAAAAAAACTATTACCCAGAAATTATCGTCAAATAACAGAGATTATTTTTTCACAGTAACACATTTTTGAAATCACGGAGCTTTCCGCAAATGTACGTGTGAATTTTTTATTTGAGCTTTGTAAGGAGGGCTTAAGAAATATTTTCGTTGTGTCGGTATTTTACTGTGTATAAATAACGGAAAAGATTAAAATGTTATCTTGTAAAGCGGAATTTAAACACGAACCAGAGATAAATAACCAAACATTATAATCACCCGTGTACCATGTTTGTATGAAAGAATCTCTTATGAACAACTTACTTGTGTAGAATGGACGCACACGACTTTTCGTTTTCTCGCAATATTGCAGTGTACAAAATTCTGCCGTATTCTAAAGGTGGTTTGTGCTTCTGTTTGATATGAAAGATAGTATTAAAGCGCCGTTACCTTACTAATTTATTCAAGAACGATAACTTTTTCGTGTAACCTTGGCAATGTTCGTCTCCGAAACCCGATGGTTTTAGGAATGTGGAGAGTTTCCCTATTTTCTCTACATTAAGCTCAATTACGTTTTCCGGCTATTCTAATCGCATTTTTGTGTATTTACAGTAGGTACGGTTCCATAAATATATCCTTGAATATACGGAAATGTTAACAGCTATGCGACCAATATTTATATATACCAGCGAAGTATATAAAAACACAAATATTTGTTGAAGCTATTAGAGCAGCCTGCACTCTAATGGCGGTCGAATATACTGATTTGGGAGACCTAAACGAGCCAACATTGCCCAGGTTTGACCAATTTTAACATATTGTTACCAAATAAAGCAAAACAATAACATTTAAAACATGNAGCCAACATTGCCCAGGTTTGACCAATTTTAACATATTGTTACCAAATAAAGCAAAACAATAACATTTAAAACATGCTGATACGTTTCTTTAACCAATTTTTATAATACGATGCTATGTTTTATGAATTCTGGATAGCCTGAGAAAAATTACTTCCAAATTAATTTATGAAAAAATGGGTATATTAATAATATCGTCTTGTCGCAACTGTACGAATGCAAACTAATGTTAAATTAATTCTGTAAGATTAATTTCAAAGAGACGTGTAACTTTCTGTTCCGTTAAGTACATTTGTATAGAAGTCAATAAGTTTATAATTTCTTAAATGTCAAACCTGTTTGAAGATCGTGCTAGTAGAGCAACAAGATCGTGCAGATAGCTCTCTCCAAATACCACCACAGGTTCGGATTTGTTAACTGGCCTCTGCAGTACAATCTCCAAGTAGCGCTCCCAGTCTATTGACGGCACCAGAAGACAGAGTTCACTCAGGTTGATCCTTTGGTACATTGCCGTGATATTACGCCGTTCTTCTGGCGAGATCATGATCTGTACGCAAAAAAATAATTAAATTATGTAAATACGAATGACAAATATTTCAGAACCGACCAAGCGCTTGGTTATTAAAGTAAATAAGAACTGGCTGTTCAGTATTGCAGCTAATTGTTTATAACCATACTTAAAGTACGAGTATATAGCATTACCTCCTAGTATTATAAATCATTTTTCTTGTCACAGTTATTCGAGTAGATGTATTATCGTTAACTTAAAAGTGTATTTTTAAAGTGTAACTTGTATCGTTTTCGCAGCCAATGAAATGAAGGTTTGTGTTACGCCGTAGTGATATGAACCACTGATATCCTAGAGCAGTTACATATTTGCTAATCAGATAACCGCAGGGCACAGTACCGGCAAAAATAATTTTCCTTGCAGCAATGCCCGTACATAACTCTGTACACCGGGCCTGAATGTGTTAAGAACACTCGTCGAATTTTCAAAAGAGTCAATCAGACATTGCATTGACATTGGAATGTTTTTGAACACAGGTACGCCTGATTTCAACTTCTGCTGTGTGATTACGTGTTTGAAATGTGTAAAACTGATACTAGCACTACTGCATTTTCCTGACAGTTAGTCATAATTCATCAATTGTGCACAACGTGGACTGTCTACCTGCCAGGCACGAGGGTCTGTTGCAAAACCACTCCTAGAATCTTAGCGGCCACGGTGGCTGAGAGGTTAGAATGCTTGCCTCCCACCAAGACGAACGGGGTTCAACCCCCGGATGGTTCAATCCGGATTTTTGCAAGTGGGAATCGTGCTGGACAATGCCACTGGTCGGCGAGTTTTCTCGGGGATCTCCCGTTTCCCACGCCCTTTCATTCCGGCGCTGCTTCCATACTCATATCACTTTAGTCTCATCGATTCTCAACACCTCGATGTTAAGAGCCACCCAAATCTCTTCACTCACTCACTCACTCCTAGAAACTTAACGATGCATCACTGGGAATTTGTATCTCGAAAAAATTCTGGAAATAGGGAAATAAATATAATTTTTCAAGGCATTTATACAAATAATCTAACATGGCTGTAGAACTACAATACTTGTCTCGTAAATTGATTTCCTTCATGGAAGCTGTGAAACGACTGAGTCTACGTGTGCATATCAAATATAAATATTTACTATATTTGGAGTACAATTCATTTCATGGAAATAAATCACGTGCTAAATTTCGAACGCAAGTTTATTGATAATTATTGTGTTTTACAGCATTAGATTTGAGGAAGTTGTAAGTGTCCGCTGGAGATCCTACAGCTTGCATTAGATTCCAATTAGGTTTACTTTTGACTCTCTAGATAGGACCTTAATCAGGAATATGACCGAATTGGGTAAGTTTTTAGAAATTACAGCAATTTTCACAGAAAACGACAGCAGATATTATTTTGAATAATTATATACGGGTATCACGATCACAGGTTAACTTTTGAATATGAACTGAATAAATGACACATAAATTATTCATCACACAAAGAAAATTTCCCGGAAAAACTACACAAAAAATTTTGAGCCAAATATTTCTNTGACACATAAATTATTCATCACACAAAGAAAATTTCCCGGAAAAACTACACAAAAAATTTTGAGCCAAATATTTCTGTATATTAAGTATTAATTTTTAAACCTATTCCTTATGAATAAATATTGTTACTATTATGGAAATGAATTCAGTTTTACCTGTGCCAGTTGAGTTTCAAAAGCTACTATATTGTATGCATCTTTTGTGGCTTGATCCAAAGGTGCGCCCAGTTTCGTGGCGATATCAATAATAAAGTTTTTGTAGGCGTCAAGATATTTGATGCCAAATGGTTCAAGGTAATAGTCTCTTGTTTGAAGTCCAAGACTCGTCTGGTCGAACTGAAACATTCACATATTTGGTAAAAGCGCCATTAATTAAATCTGAGTAGCACATCTTTAATTACAAATGTTGAAATTTCACTTAAATAACGCTTTACTACACTCATTATAAAGAATGTTTTTCCTCTAAATAAACCAACCCCCCCCCCCCAAATTAAAAATGTATTTCACTTACAACTGACATAATTCCAGTTTTTATGTGTTGTACAATTAACTGATATTGCAAATCTGGATATCATACCTGCACTCATAACGTTCGTTAAAATGTATCACGAATCACTTACAAATATATCATGTATTGTATTTTCATAGCGGAAGAATATTTCTCTTGAGTTTTTAGCATACAGCCCAAAAACATAATTTTATATTCACTTAACCTGGTCTACCATTCTAGCTAGACCTATCCCTTGCTAAAATGGACTTTTTACTTATTCCCTAGTGTATTCTTATTCCTGCCAAAGGCGGTTCTGCTATCATACGTGCTCTATAAAGTCGTATTTGGACAATGTTGCAGAAAGTATATTAATTTGAATAGCAAATGTTTGCGATAAACAAGTAAAATTTTGAGAAGACAAGTTACTGTGTCATCTTCAAGAGTAGCCGTAAATTGACATCACAAGTATACTGGAAAGTCGGGAATAAACAAAGCAATTTAAATCTGAAACGAATACTGTCTACAGAATAACTTTCTTTTCGTGTCTGTTTTCTTCCATCCTTTTCGATTGTGATGCCTCTATTCGTATCCATTTGCCTTAGCGGTTTTTGCTGTTTAAATTTAATTATATTTATATTCGAGGGAAGTAATCACGCACTATTTTCCCTAATTTTCTGTCGATTCGTACGAGTAGTCGCGCCTGTTGCATGTTGTGGACTCTGGATTTAGGCGTCTGTTATTAATTATGTTCTTGTTTTCCCTGCCTTATTCTTTCCTGGTATGGAGGACTATTCCTTCTATTCCATTTTCCTTTTTCCCTTTATTTTAGTGGGCCTAACGCCTTGTGTAATGGTCGTTGTAGTAAGTGTCATTTTCATGTGTCGTCTATAATTTGTATGGCCGCAGAATGTTTTCTGTTACCTCTTTTATTTATAAGAGGCATGATGTTTGTATAGCGGAGAGGCCTGCCTTGGGTTGGCCGGTTTTCACGTTGTTCAATTATCAATCAGGCTTTTTGCCCGTTATTATTGGACTGTATAGTTTTTAGTACTTCTACGGTTATTACTTCCCGTTTGCTTGATTGCTCAGGGAGTTCCCGGTCGCTGTTCTGGTGGCACCATTGTGTAATAATTCTTTGCCAGTGTTTCTAGTTTTTAAGTACACTGAAGAGCCAAAAAGAGTTGTACACCTGCCTAATATCGTGTAAGGCCCCCCGAGCATGCAGAAGTGCCGCACGACGACGTGGCATGGACACGACTAATTTCTTAAGATATGCAGGAGGCAACTCACACCATGAATCCTGCAGGGGAGTCCACAAATCCAAATCAGCGCCAATTTCAGAAAGGGTTGCAAGTCTGTCACATTTCATGATTCTCGTCAGTCGTCGTTTGTCCCGTTTTTCACGATATTTTTCCAGCCGCAGCGATGTCGAAGATGTGATGTTTTACCGGATTCCCGATATTCACGGTACACTCGTGAAATGGTCGTACGCGAACATCCAAATGTTATCGCTACCTTGGAGATGCTATGTCCCATCTCTCGTGCGCCGACTATAACACCACGTTCAGACTCATTGTGGCGGCGCGATCCTGACTGCGCCGGGCGGTCGCTAAGTCGCTAAGTTGATAGGGGACCCGCTCCCTTAATAAAAATATATGTCTGTTGGTATTTTCGGGTCGATATGCTTAGGCCTGAAAGGCCTCTGCATTTACCTTGGATATATTATGAACATGGTGAAATGAGGGAGCATGGTAGTTTGGCTTCATGGGTGATATTGATTAATGAGCTGCTTGGCCATCGGGTATCCCCTCCCCACTCCTCCTACCCTCAGCATCATTCCTAATGCTGCGGCCACGAAGGGGAACGAAGGTTGTAGCCACTGGACCCTCCACCCAACTCCCAGATGCCATTTCTGGTACCATGAGTAGTCAGGCTTTTGGTTTCCGATCTGAGAATTCGGCCGGGAGGGCGTCATTCTCCTGTCTCTCGGAGAATATATTTCCTTATGGTAACTTATGGTGGTATTGGGTTAATGCTCGCCTCCATATCTCATTGGTTTGGATGGTGCGGCAGGCATCTCCTCTGCTTTTTAGTGTGTTACTTTAAGTTGTGTGTCACTAGCTGTTTCCTCTAGTGCGAGGTGCAGCAATATTACTGGTCATGTTAAATTAAGTAGTAGGGTATTTCATTTATTTTCTCACGGGTTTTTATACCAGGTTTTTTAATGTAATTTTGGGGTGAACCCCTGTCTTCCTTAGTTTCCTTTTCCGTTTGCCCTCCTTTTCCTCCTATGGGTTATTATATCCGTAATTTCTTTTATTTCTTTTAACAACATACACACCTGCATATTTCAATTATTACTGTTAATATTATTATTAATGTAAAGGGTAAATTTTGTCAATAAACAACATATGAAATCAAATCAAATCAAAGCAATTAAAAATGTTCTTATTTAATATAATAAATATTGGGCTGGTTTATACTAGTGTAAATATACGTTAATGAACGCAAAGCAATTTCTACAAAGTACATTTTTAACTCTTTTGTTGATTAAAAATTTCATTGTTCTGAAGACGGTTAATTTTATTCTGCCAGCCAGATAAAATGAACTCATATAGATATAATTATATATACGTGTTTCCCGTTATCGTTGTTTCAGTAAATAATAAAATGCAATTTTCAACTTAAGTTAGATCATGACTTAAACACTATACTGCCCACTGTGATTATGTAGTCACATTCATTTCTTTCATTATTCAAGTTTTATCTTTTACATTACTCTCCTGTGATATTTTCTTGTAGAAGANATACGTGTTTCCCGTTATCGTTGTTTCAGTAAATAATAAAATGCAATTTTCAACTTAAGTTAGATCATGACTTAAACACTATACTGCCCACTGTGATTATGTAGTCACATTCTTTTCTTTCATTATTCAAGTTTTATTTTTTACATTACTCTCCTGTGATATTTTCTTGTAGAAGAAAAAAGTCTCAGTTGATTTAGCAAATAAGTCGTAATTACATAATACGACCCAATTTACCGAAAATTTTTTAATAAANAAAAAGTCTCAGTTGATTTAGCAAATAAGTCGTAATTACATAATACGACCCAATTTACCGAAAATTTTTTAATAAAATAATATATACATAATGTAAACGTTATACCAAAAATTTGTTTATTCAATCAATTTTAAAAATTTATTTTATATGCTTGGTTTTCTTACAAAATTCAGTGATTAATTTGGGCAAAAGAGATATAATTAGAACAACGATTAAGTTCGTATTTTGGCTTAGCAATATCTTGTGCCTTCAGTTTGATACGAAAAAAATATATATGACGTTACATCATGAACTCGTATTTAACAACCATTATACTTTCAGGTAAAGAAGATCTAAGCATGGTTTCAATGAAACAATACACGTCTGCTTCATTCGTCTTACATTAAGGGATGAAGATCTGTAGATCAGTTACAGGACTGACAAAATATTTTGGTCATGGTAATTAAGCTCAGAATTGGGACAGGAAAATAAGACTANTAGATCAGTTACAGGACTGACAAAATATTTTGGTCATGGTAATTAAGCTCAGAATTGGGACAGGAAAATAAGACTAATTACACGAAAATTTTTTTTTTAAATTAACCCAAGAAATACGAAGCTTAAGGGAGAGTAAGTTAAAATTGCCACTACCATTCACATAACCGTGAAAGTGTAAAAAATGTGAAATAGAAGAAGCGTGTTGCTGAAAGGGCTTGCCGAAACACGTAAACTGTGACATACACGCTGTGTGCTACAACACAAAAAAATAACAATGAAATCGTGCAATATATTAAATATATTGTGTGCTAAGATTTTCCAATGACAGAAANAGATCAGTTACAGGACTGACAAAATATTTTGGTCATGGTAATTAAGCTCAGAATTGGGACAGGAAAATAAGACTATTTACACGAAAAAATTTTTTTTAAATTAACCCAAGAAATACGAAGCTTAAGGGAGAGTAAGTTAAAATTGCCACTACCATTCACATAACCGTGAAAGTGTAAAAAATGTGAAATAGAAGAAGCGTGTTGCTGAAAGGGCTTGCCGAAACACGTAAACTGTGACATACACGCTGTGTGCTACAACACAACACAAAAAAATAACAATGAAATCGTGCAATATATTAAATATATTGTGTGCTAAGATTTTCCAATGACAGAAAGGCACAGGAGAATCACGGATATGCGCAGTATGGTAAATCACTCAAAATAGCATTGTATATCAAGTAAAGTATGCGGTTAAACTTACCTCAGTCGCTGCTTACGAAGCCCCAATTGAAGGAGGTTAAAGTCGACACCCCGTGTATACAAGAAACGAAATTCTGAAGGTATTACAGGGCAAACTAAAAACTTAGAGCTACTTTTGTCAACTGCCACCAAATGGCAAAAATTGGGACACAAACTGAAAAAATGGCGTTCGCTGGGTAATAGTCAAATGAGTAATCTGAAAAAAAATTATACGGCAGGCAAAAGAGTCGAGAAATATCCTATGAATACAAAGGTGTCATAAAGGGCAAGGAAAGAGAAACAATGATTATAGCATTAATTTAAAGTCACCGTAAGACCTGCGGCTAAATATGTAATAATTATTGCCTTGTGCCTGCAGTATAAACTAGGCTTAATGAGAGCTATAAAATAATGAATCTTTATATTTGCGGAAATTCCAAATATCAATAACTTGCGTTCAGTGGCAAA
Source organism: Clitarchus hookeri (assembly GCA_002778355.1). Taxonomy (NCBI): domain Eukaryota; kingdom Metazoa; phylum Arthropoda; class Insecta; order Phasmatodea; family Phasmatidae; genus Clitarchus; species Clitarchus hookeri. The sequence goes on from NQII01003599.1 coordinate 31,063, forward strand.
GCCAAACGCATTATACAACGGTTGCGTGCACATAATCTCATATGCTGAAAAGATAGATGCACACACGGTAGGTGATGCTGTACAGCATCTTTGGTAGTCAAGGGTAGATGTTAAGCCCATTTAAGAATTGATTATTAAAAAGGAGCTCAAATGNCAAAGGTAAGATAAACAAGAAAGGATGTTCCTCGATTTTAATTTCGTGAAAGATATTTTTAACTATAATAAAGTAGTTTACTTTGCTGCTTCATTAAATTATTTATCAATGAAAAATGAATAAATAAAAATTATTATTTTAAACCCTCGTTATTGCAAAGCTTCGATGTATTGTGCAGAAAACCCACAATATGAAAAAATACATACACCATGAAGAAACCAATTTCAGAAGCTATCAACGTATGTCTGAATATTACATAGAAAATTACGCGGAGGGAATTAGCACAGTAAAAAAAAACTACAATTAGTCACAGAGTGGGCGAATAACAAAACGAAAAAGAACGATAACATTTTATTGGTTAAGTTATGATTCAGTAAAGGCGGACGAGCCTAGCAAACTGCAGCGACGCGTCGGTATCCAGGCCAGGCGAAGAATCCATAACACATTACAACAATAATAGTTTATAAAACATATCAGCGAAGCGACAGNGGTATCCAGGCCAGGCGAAGAATCCATAACACATTACAACAATAATAGTTTATAAAACATATCAGCGAAGCGACAGCGGATCTCCCCTCCCGGCGGCATGGTATTTGGGACAATTACGCCACCAGAAACTATATAATACTCGGCAACACTTTGTACGGGGTCTGTCAGTCTGTCTGTCTGTGGACCCATGCCAAGACGAAGCCATGAATATGCAGCTTGGCGTGTCGCTCGTCGTTTTCCGAATCAACACTCAGCCTACGGCGTCTGTTTCATTCAGGTTAGTAATATCTTGTAATGGATTAGAACCTCCCTCGCCAATAGCTTATATTAACTGTAACTCCTAGAAATTGTATTAAATATCTGTTATCTCTCTTTCTTATTAACTTCAGTTCTTCCCGCATAACAGTTTACACCTTCCATAGTCCCTAGACACTAGTACCAAAATAATAAAAACATAACAACTGGTGGAGGCGCCGGGTATCATTCCCGGTACATAACAGTACGAAATGAATTCTAGAGAACACGAAATACGAATATGTTATTTTGTAATTATTTTCTTGATTCCTTCTGCGCATATCTTTGTGTCCTATTTTCATAACTGCGAATATTATATAATTTCTGGTGGTTTTCTCTGTCTGTGTTTTGAAGCTATAGGTTGTGTTTTGTACGACATAGGAAAAAGCTCTGTTTTGGTGTACATTCAAAATGATTTTGATGAAAAATTTTCTTTTTTAAAATGATTTTAATATAGTTACTTGTGAGGTGTATAATTTACAGACTTTATATGGAACTTTCAAATACTATTCTCTTAAAGGTCGACAACAGAGTTAGTACTCGACAACTACGACCTTAAAAATTAAAGAACCACTATGACAGTTACATAAAAAATACGAAACTGACTTACNTAGTACTCGACAACTACGACCTTAAAAATTAAAGAACCACTATGACAGTTACATAAAAAATACGAAACTGACTTAGGCGAAACAAAATCCATTTTACTTCAAATATCTCACAGAAAATATTTATAGATACTCCATCTTCATGAAAAAAGGTAATTAGTTTTAAAACTTAAGTTAACTTAAATCATAAATTTTACTAAAACATAGTAAAATAAAACTTCGTGTGACTATATCTGTTAGTATGACTGTGTGTGACTGTGTGTCTAGGTATGTGACTGCGTATCTGTGTGTGTCTACTGTGATTGATGTAATTAAGGCATTATTTCCATCTGAATTGGTTCATTAGAGTTCATGTTGTGACATAATCTCAACTACGCAAAACGTAGCCTATCTCTGCATTTAAATAACCATGTAATTCAATCAAATAATGGGATTTAACATGGAAAACCCAGTTCGGAACATTGGTTGGGAGCGTGCCAAGGTTCTGTTTAGCCTTTCTCGTGTATGTGTACATAATACGTTTTTGCCCTCCCATTTTTAGTGGCCACGGTGGCTGAGCAGTTAGCCCACTCGCCTCCCACCACGGCGAACCGGGGCAAATCCTTGGCAGTCACCGGATTTTCGCACGTGAGAATCGTGCGGGACGATGCCGCTGGTCGGAGGGTTTTTCTCGGGGATGTCCCGTTTCCCCACCCTTTCATTCCGGCGCCGCTTAATACTTACCTTAATCACCCACATCGGCTGTCAATAACTCGCTGTCAAGGACCACCCAAATCTTTTCATTCACTCACTCCTCCAACTTTTATGCTGTTAGCTGGGAATTAATATTCTTCTTTCTGCGGCTGTCCGGGCATCTCCTAATGCAAGATCGATTTGACCAACAGGAGTACTTTCGTATATTTACTATATGGATTTATTTACGATTGTTTTGTAAATACTGTTGACTACGTATTGGCGATAAATATGTATTGCGTACTTTTTGGTGTCTTAAAAGCTGACTAATACATCACAGAGCTGGCAAGTATGGAAGACGTGCAGTGAATATTTTTACATTTCTAATAACTGTTATAATTGTTAATAAAAGATTTAATCTCATAAAATCGTCACATCCATATCCTTCTGCCCTTCATTGCACATATTATCACAGCTGAGCTGTAATTTTCACTGCACATCCGTTGTTAACCTATATACAGACATAAGCATTTAAACCAAATCTAGCGTATTTGGCGAAAAATTACGACGCCCAATAAGTTTTTGTTTCCGTCGGAGTAGTAATTGTAAATAAGTATACATATACTGTAAAAATTTTGTGAAGCTACCATTTTGAAACGAAAATGTTTCCTGTGTAAATTAATTTTAGCCGTAACACACTTAATACTTTCTTAAGTAGCCATGCAAAAGCTTAAATTATGAAGCTGGGCTGTCTAGAAAAAAAACAGAGACTAAAAACATTATCAATTAGCAAAATTTATACATTAATTACTTACTTATTACTTTCCAAATAAAATTGAAACGGGGATTATAACTTTAGATAATCTCATATCGCAGTAAATAATACACAGAATGTCTCACTCGAAGATGAACTCAGGTTTCCGTTAATAACGTTAACAATAATAAAGATATTGTACCCAAAATGTTCAACAGACATACTTTGCTACGTGTGAAATTTGATGAAATCTGCGTCCAAACGATAATGAACTTGACGTTCCGTATTTAATATGTTGCAACGAAAGANGTGTGAAATTTGATGAAATCTGCGTCCAAACGATAATGAACTTGACGTTCCGTATTTAATATGTTGCAACGAAAGAATTTGAAATGCGCGCACGGCTGTGTGTGATTCCGTTTTGGATCAGAGTGTTATGTGTCTGCTCGCAGTTGTTTTACGTCGTGACCGCCAGGTTGTCGCCAGTCAGTACATTGTGGTGCGTATATTGGTAGGCGGCTGTAGTTGTGCCTCGTGGCCGAAGTTGGGTTTTTAAAAGCGCGTGTTGACAGTGCAAGTGCAATTTATATGAAAATAGGGAAGAAATATCTCAGTATACTTTGGAGCAGCGTGTCTCTCTTGTTCGGACATACTGGAAAACAGACTTGATTAAGGCATGTCAATAGATGTTCCCGGAAAAGTTTGGATGCAAGACATGAACCGAGTAAGTCCACCATTTGGTCCCTGGCGAAGAAACTCGAAACCAAGAGCACTTTGTTAGACACGAATGAATGGGGTCGTGCAACGATGTCACAGGAAACTTTCAAGGACGTAATTATCCGAATAATGGCCTCTCCAAAGAATTCACCGCAGCTACTTTCTCAGGAAACCGGATTGTCAAAAAGCACTCTTCATAGTGCAGCAAAAAAGAAGTCAAGCTTTGTGCGAGCCGTATCTTCGTCGTCCATTAACTCAAGGAGCTTACAAAATGAAACGTGTAGCATTCTGTCGCTGGTTGGAGACACTCATCTTTGCAAATCCAAAAAAATGTTTTGTTTATTAATATTTTCGACAGAGCTTACTTTTACCGTTCACGTTATGTAAATTCTCAAAAATCCCACCATTGGGCCATTGGAAATCCCCACGCTGTGCATCAAGAACCTTTCCATTCAGAAAAGTTTGTTGTTTGGTGTGCATTGTCCCGCCAGCGCATAATTGGTCCAATTTTCCTCGAGACAACCACCACGACTGCTGTTTACATGGACATTTTTGCTAACCAATTATATTACGAAGAACCAACAATTGGCTGCACCANACCACCACGACTGCTGTTTACATGGACATTTTTGCTAACCAATTATATTACGAAGAACCAACAATTGGCTGCACCAAATCTTAGCATGGCTGAAATTCAGTCTTTTTTCAAAGACTGTCTCATTTCTAAGGGCTATTGACAATCTTGACAATCGTGGTCATCAGATCTGAAAACCTTCACATTGCAACACCGCAAGGTAGGTGTGCTGAACATTTTGGTACAATATATTCATAGTTTTTAACGTATTAACGAAAAACGGGTTCGGCTTGGAGTAGGACATCCAGTACAATAAGGACTTTTAAAAAAANACCACCACGACTGCTGTTTACATGGACATTTTTGCTAACCAATTATATTACGAAGAACCAACAATTGGCTGCACCCAATCTTAGCATGGCTGAAATTCAGTCTTTTTTCAAAGACTGTCTCATTTCTAAGGGCTATTGACAATCTTGACAATCGTGGTCATCAGATCTGAAAACCTTCACATTGCAACACCGCAAGGTAGGTGTGCTGAACATTTTGGTACAATATATTCGTAGTTTTTAACGTATTAACGAAAAACGGGTTCGGCTTGGAGTAGGACATCCAGTACAATAAGGACTTTTAAAAAAANTAGTTTTTAACGTATTAACGAAAAACGGGTTCGGCTTGGAGTAGGACATCCAGTACAATAAGGACTTTTAAAAAAAATTATTCAATAAAATTAATGAAAATCACTTTTATACAGCGAGTTCTTGAGGACCGATGAGGGTGAAGCGCGGTGGATATGGAGCAGCGCCGGGATTCAAGGGCGAGGGAAACGGGAGACCCCCGAGTAAACCTGCCGACCAGTGGCATCGTCCAGCACGTTTCCCACGTGCAAGAATCTGGGGTTGGCCCGGTCGGCAATTGAACCCGCCTCGCCTAAGTGGGACGTGAGTGATCTAGGTCTACACCAACTGCGGCCCCCCTTAATATAGTAGGGATTGTTTAATTAAGGATGGAATTGAAANTGAGTGATCTAGGTCTACACCAACTGCGGCCCCCCTTAATATAGTAGGGATTGTTTAATTAAGGATGGAATTGAACAGCATCGGCCACAAGTGATTTTCACGATGGCAAGAATGTTTGAGTTTCTATAATGTGCTTTGTTGTCAAAGAAATACTTTACCAAAATCAAACTTCATATACGCTACATGTTAAAACAAACNTGAGTGATCTAGGTCTACACCAACTGCGGCCCCCCTTAATATAGTAGGGATTGTTTAATTAAGGATGGAATTGAAAAGCATCGGCCACAAGTGATTTTCACGATGGCAAGAATGTTTGAGCTTCTATAATGTGCTTTGTTGTCAAAGAAATACTTTACCAAAATCAAACTTCATATACGCTACATGTTAAAACAAACNTTCTATAATGTGCTTTGTTGTCAAAGAAATACTTTACCAAAATCAAACTTCATATACGCTACATGTTAAAACAAACTCCTACTTTCATAAATACATGACAAATATTGAAAAGCGGCGAAAGTAGAAAGGGCACTGTAATTAAATAAAACTGAAGTAGCAATATGAAACCCAAAAACCTGATGATGATAATATACGTATTACCTGTATGACGTACTCGTCAGAGTGCTTGATGTCTGGGGCGACCCACTGTCCAACCAGGATATCGTTGTTGTAGAGTCGCAGGCGCGCCATCAGCTGCAACCAGTCAAAGTTGGTCGGGTCCCAGGATGGCTCCAGAACCGGCCAGCCTCCGAGTTGCTTCAGGAGATCCAACAGTGGCTGCACCCCCTTCTCCATCAGTATTACTATTCACACACCACATTTCGTTTCTGCTAGTAAGGATACTTTTATAAAAGTTTGGGGAGATCAATGTTAAAAGTTTGCCAAAGGGAAAACTTTCGCCACTAGGTAAGCGCTAGTGTGTACAAGGTACCATATTTTCTCTATTTTCTACGTTAAAAACCAAATGGTTGTTATAATCATAAATAAAATACAGAACAACTTTTAACTAACTAATATCGTTCTGATTTTTAGATAACGTAGCTTTAAATTTCGATTAAATGTTTTCTTTTGGAACACTGCGCAACTAACGGTGGAAATTTTCACTATGCCAGATTGTCCTATAAAAAATCTCGTTTTGTTTCTAATCTAAGTAGAATAAACCTTACTGCAAGTCATACCTGCAATCATAGCCATCTGCAAGAGGGGTTATGGTGGGGCGGGGGCATTTGGCCTCCCCTAGAATATTGATTTTTTCGATGAAATGTAAGAGATCCATTACAAGAATCGTTTATAAATTGTTTAGTGTCCGAAATCATTCTCGTAAGTAAGTGAAATAAAATCTTTTATAACAAATTAATTAATTATTACAGTCCACTAGCGGTATTTTAAATTTTTTATAAAATAAACTTTTGATAATTTACCTAATGTACGACGCGCTTTGTTGTTTCTTAAATATGTCATGTATTACAAGCATTTAAAACTTATGTTAACTAAGAAGTATATTATTCTTGATATAATTTATTTAACTTTAATATTATTTATATATTATAATTATATTTTATAGTTAAAGTGAATAAAAACAGTGAGAAAATATGTATGTTCGTAATGAGTAGGAAGAAATATTTCTCATGCAAAATATTGCACTGATTGCGTACTAATGCTATACGCTTTCCATTTGGTGTAATTTCTTAGACTTTGGTAAGGTTAATTATACTCAGGTTACGAACAAAACGAGATTTATTATGCGAGAGTTAGGCATAGGGAAAATTTCCGCAGTAAAGTGAGCTGGTGTTCCAAAAAGGTCACATTTAATCTGGCAGTAAATAAACAAATTCTAGTTATCTGTGTGAAAAACTTCTAATTTGGGTGAAATAGTTATATATAATATTTGGGCTAAAATTTAAAGTATTAACTTCCTCCAATGTTGTTTACAAGAGAAAACAGTAAACATACAAATGTGTTTGTCGACGCGTGTTCATAAGCAATCTAATTTCAATAGATAAATGTTATGACTTGAATTCCGATATAAATATTGCTGTGATCAAATAGAACTCTGTACTTATCTCCATTATCTTAACGAAACTGTACAGGAAAGCTCTAAAAATTATACTTTTAACCATTTCACTATTATATTTTTCTGCTTAATTTTGTAAGCCTACGTTTTGCCAAATTCAATTTATGACAGAATAATTAACAATTTTTATATTTCCATTCTAGTACGAAGAACAATGTTTATTCTTTATGTAGCGTCTAACATAATACAACTCGGAAGATTTTACAGAACTACATTTATTTTATGAAAATTGCAATCATCCCATTTACTTGCATACAAAACGGAAAAATGTGGTTCACACGCGACAACTGTGCTTATTGGAGTAGAAATATTTCAGTTGCCAAACTGAAAGCATTGAGCTTCTCAACCTGATTCAAATAAACTTTAACTTCGTTAAGCTATGTTTTAATGAGGCGGAGGAACAGCGTGACAGCTTAACTTTAACAAGGCTTCATAAAAGTTGGAAGTAACAATGAATGAACTATAGCGAAGTAACTGCCAAATGGAAATTCCTGTTGGGAGGGTAACTAAGTTTTTCCTATTTTTTTCTCGTAATTTAAGTTTAATAATTGTTTGTGCTTTTGTATTTAATATTGTGTTGTATTAATTGTTGAACTTATTTTATCATAAAACCAGTAAGATATGTGTGTTTAATTTATTATACGTTAAACCCAGAAAACTTACTCTGATTCCTATCCCCTCTCATCTATGGAAAAAATCTTGGTGACGCCTATGCGTGTAATATGGTCATAATGTCTTACTATCTTGTTTTTATTCTGAACTAAAAGTAAAAACGCTGTAAGAAGACACCCTATGAAAAGTGAGATAAAAAAAAACAATACGACTTGAGACCTATAATTACTATTTAAGAGAGGTTATGCGTCCTAGAACATCAAGATTTTGTAATGACAGTTTAAAACTAGAATCCACTAAATATAAAGCCACAATTTCCTGAGTAGTGATTCCTGGAATGGATATCTGGAATCTTTGACATCTTTATGCGGAGTTTCACGGCATTTAATTAACAAACCGTGTGTTTCAATGTTATTATAGTAAAATATTCAAAACAAAATGGGCGTAGGTGTAATATTTGTTATGGGTATGAATTTCAACGTTTGAGTTAGTAAGTAAATGGTCCCTTCATGTTCCAATCTCAGTCGAATGATCCTCAAGATAAACAGCTACGAAGTCTGATATTCTATGGTCATTCTCATGCAAGATATGCAACGTGTGCGGCAGACATTTTTTATGGAAGTGTGTGATACCCAGAGTGGAATGACATAAGCTGATATGACATACTTATTGTACACTCGAGAGCCAAAAAAACTGGTATAGGCGTGAGTATGCAAATAACAGAGGTATGGAACCAATCAGGGAAACGCGATGCGGTCTGCAGCGCCTATATAAGACAACAAGCGTCTGGCAAACTTGCTAAATCGGTTACTGCTGCTACAATGGCAGGCTNCTATATAAGACAACAAGCGTCTGGCAAACTTGCTAAATCGGTTACTGCTGCTACAATGGCAGGCTATCAAGATTTTATTGAATTTGAACATGGTGTTATAGTCGGTGCACAAAAGATGGGACATGGCATCTCCGAGGTAGCGATACAATTATGTTTCGCATACGACCATTTTAAGAGTGTACCGTGAATATCGGGAATCCGGTAAAACATCAAATCTTCGACATCGCTGAGGCCGGAAAAAGATCGTGAACGAACGGGACAAACGACGACTGACGAGAAACATTAAACGTGACAGACGTGCAACCCTTTCTCAAATTGGCGCAGATTTCAATGCCTCCTGTATACCTTCAGACATTAGTCGAGTCCATGCCACGTCGTCTTGCGGCACTTCTGCGTGCTCGCGGGGGCTCTACACGACTTTAGGGAGGTGTACCAGTTTTTTATGTCTCTTCAGTGTATTTTTCAGGAGAGCAGATTGAAGTTTCGTTGAGCCATAATAAATCAGAATATAACAGTTTTCATACACTTTATTCTGTATAAAATATATGTAATGTTTATATTCCAAATGTGTTTAACTTATTGTAAAATTCTACATCATGTTATATCATCCCCAATAATTGTAGGTACAAAACAATGCATTACATTTGGACCAGTGTAATATATCACAAACCACACTTAAAATGGGCAAATATATATTTTTGACCCTTAGGTGTTTCATTCAAATGAAAAAATAAAAAATAATAAAAAAAGGATATATTAGCTTGTTCCATAACACTCTAAGTCAGGAGTCACCAAATTGCGGACCGCGGTCCGGATCCGGACCGCCGACCCATATTGTGCGGACCTTAAGTAAACAGTACTTTAAATAACATATAATAAATTAACTTGTATTATTGAGTACGTAATTAAATTTAGCCCATGATTTGTCTTTGCTGCGGTCGACTCGACGACGGAAGATGCGAGGAGAGACAGTTGGCGGAGTGCAAGCGAGATCGTCAGTCGGTTCAGTGAAGAAGCGCGCGGCGTGACGCGAGGGCAGGGGTAACCACGCGTACGCGGGCAGTGTTTTGTTGTACTTTTGAGTGACGGACGCCAACGCCACGCGCGCTTACGTTTACTTGCCTACGCTAAGAGCTTAGTACCTGCCTATATTTGCGAGGTTTTTTTTAATGGACCCGAAAAAAAGAAAGGTGGTGGTCGGAAATATACAGTTTTTGCCAGAATGGACCAATTTATATTGCTTTACACTGCCAAATCGTGCTGAAGCAGTACCAATGTGCTTGATTTGTCAACAAACGGTGGCGTTAATTAAAAACTCGAATATAAAACAACATTATGAGACCAAACACAAATCATTTGCCAAAAATGTTCCACTTGGTAGTAGCCTGCGTAAATCTAAAATTGCAAGTTTATCGTCAAGTTACACATCTTCGACCCAGATCATGAGTCGTTCCATGACTGAGCAGGAGCAATGCGGTGAGGCTTCTTTACGTATTTCTTGGACTCTTGCTAAGCACATGAAACCATTTACCGACGCAAACATAGTTAAGTAATGCATGCTCGAGGCAGGCAATGCTTTGTTTGAGAAAAGAAAATATGTTGTTGAAACTATTCGAGGATTCCATTATCTGCGTCTACTAACACAAGAAATACTCACGTTTTGACGGAAGAAAATCATTGCGATGTGAAACGACAGTTAATGAATGCAGACTATTATGCCTTGGCTATGGATGAATCATGCGACGTTACTGATAAAGCACAACTGATTGGTTTTTGTACGTTACCTGGACAAAATAAAAAAACTTTTGTTTAGGAGTTATTGGTTATTTTGCCGTTATTAGAAAGAACCCGAGGAGAAGACATTTTAAAGGCGATAATGGATTATTTCTATAAAGATGAGTTAGACTTGAAAAAAGCTTTTATCAGTAACCACTGACGGTGCGCCAGCGATGGTTGGGACCAAAAAAGGACTAGTTCACCTATTGAGTACCAATGCAAAATGTAATGAAAATTTGATTTCCTACCACTGCATCATACATCAAATTGTGCTTTGCTGCAAACTTAATCCTAATCTTGAGAGTATTGTTCAAGACGTGTTTAAAATAGTAAATTTTCATCGTGCAAAATCATCACTGAAACATCGTGAATTAAAATCATTTCTGGACGAGGTTGATGCACAATATAACGATCTTCTGTTGCATAATAATGTAAGGTGGTTAAGCAAAGGTTGCGTTTTGCAAAGATTCTTCAGCATTTTAGAAGACTTGAAGAAGTTTCTCTTCAATATTGATCAGACTTCAGCAAACGCTTACTTGAGTTTTCTAAGCGAAAAAAAAAATGTAGCTTCCGTCACTTTCTTAGCGGATATTTTTTAACACATAAATTGCATGAACCTTAAACTTCAAGGTAAAGGAAAGCTTATATGGGAGCTTCTGTCAGAAGTAAGAAGCTTTTTGCGAAAACTCGATCTTTTTAATAACGATCTTGATAATGAACGTCTGCACGTCCTTAATTAAAAAAAAATAGTTAACAGTGACGATGAGATTGACGTCGGCCAATACAAGACGTTCATGAAGGATCTTAAATAGGAATTTAAAAACAGATTCGCAGATTTTAAGAAAATTGAGAATGTCGTCGAAATCCTCAGCAAAATTTACTCTCTGCAGCCTGATGGTGAATGGAGCACTGAAGCTGCAAATGTTTTTGGGAGTAATAAAGCTACTCTCCAGATGGAAATAATCGATTTCCAAGAAAATACTGTTTTAAAACACAAAAATATGGAAGTTTCTTGCCAAGAGTTTTGGATAAAATTTGTGGTGGTAATACATACCCTGAACAAAAAAAATTAGCTTTGAAACTTTGTACTATGTTCGGGTCAACATATATTTGTGAAGCTGCATTTTCCAACATGAACTTCATTAAAAATAAATTCCGATCTTGACTTACCGATAAACATCTCCAGGATTTAATAGCCATAGCTTGCACCAACTTTACTCCAAACTTCAGACAGATAGTTCAAAGCAAAAAATTTAATTTTTTACATTAATATTAATTACTGACCTTGTTATTTTTGTTCATTACATTGGTTTATTATTTAATAAAATAATATTCAGGTTTCTCTTCGTTTTATTACCTCATTTATAATCTTATATATATATATATATATGTATTTTTATGTTACAACAAAGTAAATACACGTGATGACGTATAGCGGGGAGGGGAGGGGGTTGTACCAAACGGACTGTGACAGTCAAATAATTTTAGAAAACGGACCCCACACGAAACTAATTGGTGATCCCTGCTGTAGATATTACCCAGAAAGTGTCACAGATTTCAGATTTCAACTTCTGAAATAGTATTGTGGTCAGTAATTTTTTTTATTAGTAATAGGAAAGCGTACACGAATAGAGAGAGATATTTGAAGTGGAAAAATTCAATTACAGATGTGATTAAGTGCAAAATACTTTGCATGAGTATTTAATAACCTCGCCTTGTTTAACAACTGCTTAGACAAGTTCAATATATTTTATATAATATTTTTTTCCTATTTTTTATAAAATATTTTGTAGTTTCAGCTCTTAAAAATCTGAAATTATTAAATTAATTGTATCTGACACGAAATGAAATAACAGCATATTATTGGTTTTAGTTTCACAACAACACTGCACTTAAACTTTTTCAATTTTTTACGGCGTGTTTTGAATTTTTACATATTACAGAAAGTTAAAGATCTGTTATTGTATTGCGGAATTAGAAACTGTTAAGCATGGACCACTGATCCACATTCTGTTTAAAACCAATTTCCTTTAAAAATGAATATAGAAAAATTACATGATCGGTAAAAGAGACAATAAGACACCGCATTAGTAGCATACAATTTATTACCAATGCCAAAATTCTAATAATCCTATTTAATTACAGATATTGACATTTCATTAACAAGGAACCTGAAATAATATAAAATTTATGATTCTCATAGAGTGTATTAAAATTTGTAGTTCTTTTATGAAACAAAAAATTAATAATTGATAATTTTCATACCCATATTTTAAAATGTAATATTTAGCTAACTTTTCAAAGGATTACATGTCTTAAATATAATTAAATCACTAAAATTAAACTTACAAATCAGATTTGCCAATGTTAAATATACTTAGCTCTTTTATCAATTGACACAAAGCGTTCTGCAATACTGAAATAATACTGCACTGTGAAAGCGTTTTCACACCTGGCATATTTAGCTCCAGACTTAATTGCTATTTTGATGCCTCAGTACAACAGTGTTACAACTAAAAAAAAATATGATTTTTTAAATAAAGTAGCTTGCAATATGCAGTACAGATATCATAAATTTACGACTTAAATACTGGCAGTTAAACTCTCGGTGCTTATTGTATGTAGCATTGCAATATGCTGGAGAAAGGCATTTTGTAAGTAAAACACTGTTCCTTCTGAAAACTTCATATTTTGAGTTTTAACACCATTGTACTTATGTATCGATTTGTGGACATAATTTCCTTTCCCTTCTAAAATTTTGACGAAACTACTCATTTAGCTAGCAAGTGCTTCTTGATGTTCTCGAACTGTTGCACGAAGCTTTTATGGTTTGACCAAATAGTAATAATGTTTTTTTCCCCATCGTCAACGTATCCGTCGTTGTTTAGCATACGATTTAATTCTTCAGCTTCACGAGTAGCCCATATATACTGTCAAACTGTAAACATATGTATTACCCATATTCTTAATTCGAGTAGTTGAAAAATACTTGTCCTTGTGCAATAGGTAGAGACCTGAAAAATTCGCGAGTTCAATTACCTGCAGGCTAGACTCTACAGCTTTATGTGCAAATATGCCGATTTCAACTGCACATTGGTTGTCTACTGTCACAGTGGAAGGCGACGATTGGAAATCGTTCTCCAGGAGGTGTTAAACACCGTGTGCACCAATGGCTAAAAGTAGATAAACGCACGTGTTTTGAATTCTAGCTTGTCCAGAAAATGAATCCACGAATTCTTCAGGTCTCTAGCAATGAGATATGTCAGCTATATTATGAAACTTAAAATTAATTTTCGAGAAATAATCATTTTATTTGCAATATTTGGGGCATCCTTGGTAATTTGCATTCATTAAATCCTTACTGTTATATTAATTTTAATTTCAACGTAAATCACAGTACTGGATGATGCCGTGTGTCTCAAAAGTTACTTTGCATATCGGAAACACGACGTTCTTGCAGAAAATAAGTAAATGTATGTGTTTCGCAGATGTACGCGAGTACAGTAAAGCCAGTTAGTTGATGTCAATACGTGTGAAACTGCGAACGTTTTCAGTTTCAGATCAACATCACGATACTGAAAGTGCAATAATATGTGTTTTTGGTAGCCTGTAAGATCATGCACGAAAATTAGAGATAATTTTAAGAGGAAGGTTCAGCAGACAAGGCCATACGGGAATTAGTGACTACATTTAAACGAAACGGATCTGTGCTGAATGACAGTAGAAGTGGACGATCACGAAGATTCTGTGAGAAATGCGAATTGGTTCGAGAGGCATTTCAAGGACATCCGCAGTTATAGATTCGTCTGTCATCTAACATGTTACCAATTAAATGCGCACCAGTGCACCGCATTCTCCGATATGAATTGAAGAAACGTTCATGCCACGTTCACGTGTTGTATAACTTGATCGAGGACTATTATCAATGCCGAGCAGAAAAGTGCACTGATTTGGTTGAGCAGCATGAGGCAAATGGTTCAATGAACGCCATTTTGTTCAGCGACGAAAAGCCATTCCATACATGTGGTATGGTGCATCGACATAACTGTCGCATGTGGGTGGACGAGAAACTCACCGATGTTTATCAATGGGAACGACATTCACCGAAAGTGAATGTTTGTCATGGTATGGCACATTCAAAGGTTTTCGTGCCACTCTTTGCAGAGGCTACTGTTACCGACACTGAAGATCTGGACATGCTGGAGTTCTTTCTCGAACAACAACTGCGTGCAGATGGAATTCTCGACACTGTGTTTTTCCAGCAGGATGGAGCACCCTGCCGTTACGACTGAATTTTGTGTCTGTGTCCAGACAGAAGCATAGCTGGTCGCTGGATCGGTCGTTAAGGACTATGATAATGAGCCGCAAGTTCAGTGGATTTACACCTCTACATTTATCGCATATGGCTTCATTAACACAGGTGTACAAGTGTTGGAAAATCCGGGTCCTAGAGGCACTTTTCGGCGTATTCGCGCTGCTGTTCAAAACATCTCACCGCAAATGCTGGAGCATGTTTCCCAGGAAACAATCGTTTTAAGCTGTTTAGAGGTAGGGATGGTCACCATTTGGAGACTCCTCATCATACATCTCCCAAGTCTTTGTTGCACTTACTTTGGAATTAAGCAATTTGTTGTTGTACACTGGTTTGTCTCATTTCCCATTCCTTTTCAGTATATATATATATATATATACACATATATATATATATATATATATATATATATATATACATATATATATATATATATATATACATATATAAACTTTTGAGGCACTCTTTATATTAATTCCATATTTTTAGTTTTCAAAGTAACATTACTTGTTTTATACTTAAAAAGAACTTAACCTACGTTACATATATAATAAAAACATAGCCAATATAGTAACTAAAATTTTCGTTTTAAAGTATAAATGTTAAACACATTATCTTTCCACACATTGTTCAGCTCGTTAATAATTTGGTGCTACATTACGATAAATGTTTAAGTGCAGGATTTTTAAACCCTATATTTTGCCATTATCGTATATTTGCGAGCATATATTTTCTATGTTAAATAAATCCATAGAAAGAGTAGACCAATCAATATTCTATTTATCATCTTCATCTTTAAGATTAGTCTTATTCTGAATGTTTCCTATTCTAGACTTAAATATTGGCTCTGTTATAGCATGCAAAATGAAAAGACGATCTGAACGAATGAATTACTTAATACAGGAACCAATAAGTATGAAGTGTTAAAAGATCTTTATTATACATTCGAACAAATTTTGGGTTAACGTGTAACTATCCAATAAAATTTATTTGATAAAATGTTAACAAAGTCTGTACTGGTACTTATGTGAATAAAAATTGCATTTCATAGACTAATTTAAACTAAATACATTTTGTTAAATTTCAAAGAAATCTAACAACTTTTCTAAAAGCGTAAATAAGATAAATTTATTAGAAACAGGTTTGAAATATAGAACTTACTTTCATTCATGCAAGACTTGTACAAATTTTTTGCTTTCACTATAGCATCAGTTTCCTCTATCTTTTCTTTTGATGTGTCAGAATCTGATACTATTGGTTCTTCCAATACATCTCTGAGAAGCAAGTCTAGCGATTCACGCAGGATCTCGAAAGTATCGTACACAGATTTGTCTTTGGGAATAGGATTATGGTTCTCCCAGTTACCACATGCGTACTGGTAGAAATCTTCACATGGATCAGTTGTGTGGTCCACATAACTATTCATTATTTCTCCTGGAAAAAATTACCTTTATTATACAACAGAAATCTTTTTATGTGGTTTAAAACCGTGTTTCGTGACAAATTTACAAATAATTACGAACCATACATCCGTAGCAACCAACAATAAATATTAGGTTTAAGTACAAGTGAACTACATTTGGTACAGTATTACCTGAAGGTCATGATCCATAACGGAAAGCCTGGATTGTTTATGAGGCGAATTTTATCATAGGCTGTTCACGGTAAAGTGAGTACTTCTGAGGCCAGAGTTACTTTTTCCTTTCAGCCATTTTTTACCCTTAACCGCATTTTTTAAAAAATATTGCCATGCAAGTAATTAACACAGCGTGTATATTCCACCGCACTGGGAAGTTAACGTCTAAGGCTAAAATAAAATATTTTAATTGACTGTTTGTTATTCCAAATGAGAGGGCTTGCAAAAGTGTTCACTTAACCGTGAACAGCCCATATAATGGAAGTATGTGTACAAAATAAAGAGAAAAAAATTAATTAATTAATGTTTCGATATTACAACCTACAGGATCTCAACCCCATAACAAACCCCACTAGATATATGTACCTCATCGAAGCACACCATTTTTAATCATTTGTTTTACAACCACTTTGGTATTAATGGTTACCATGAAATAAATAAGTAAATCTCTTAATGAATATTTTTGTGTTGGATAATTAGTTGGGATATTCTGTTTCTGAACACCACCATTATATTAATTTTGTATTTCTTTTAAATACCTTCCTTTGGTTATTAAACGACAAACAAGGCATTTCTCTCCGAAAAATAAAACCAAGTAATTAGTTTCAGAAGTGTTTATATATTAGTCAGTGAAATATTTTAATTATAAAGTTAACTTATTCTATATTAAGATTATGCTTGAATCGAAATATAAACAACTTCTTACTATAGGATGTTCACTGTTATGCGAGAACTTTTGAAATCAACATTTGAAAAATTCTACTGCCCTTACTTGAATATAGTTTTGAGGACACTCTGTGTGGCATGCTCCCAGTAAAGTTGGTAACTATGGAAGGGAAATAGTTCCAGTTTTAACGTAAAATTAAAATTACTAGGTAAACATTTGTGATTATTGAAATTATTTTCATTTCTGTTTTTTGCACATTGGTTTCAAAATGAACAAATTTATAAAGTATTTATTTTCCTAATAATATCACAATTTCATTTGACATACCCATGAATAAAGTGGCCAGCTCCATTGCAATGCCTAGCTTTACCTATGCCGGAAGTAAACGCAATGTGCATACAAGTATATCTTCAGCAGGGCTTTAAAAGTGCTCAGTTTACCGTGAACAGTATATTGATGGTTTAGTTCGTAGCACATTATTTTTCAGAACAAATAATATCTTTATTGCAGTGTGGATTTTAAAACCGAAGTTAATAATTGCTTTACAAAATTATTTAACTATTTATGTTAAATAATGTAAATTAATAAGATTGGGGTTTTGAATGGCAATTTTATAAGTTAAATTTTAATAATTCTTTTTGCACGATTTCACAGGTGATAAATGTCTTTGACTTGAGTGCGACAAATCTAATACCAAATGCTGTATATTGGCAATGTACGTAACTTTACGGTCCAGTAACAAATAGAGAGGGATTATATCAACACGCTTCTTTAGTTTTCCTTAGGTCTCTCTTAAAGGAAAATCTTACCAAAAACACAAGAGATTTGAACAATATTTTAAATAGTTAGCACAAAAGTAAACGATAACATTAATGTAAAGCTGAATGTGCTTAAATACTGACATGAAAGAACATGCGCGTTGCTTACACCTCCTAGCAGGGAAATAATTTGTGTACTCCACACTTTATAAGATTATGGGAACACATAACATTTGTTTGCAAAACACAAAAGGCAAGCTGGAGAATTAGAGAACTGAAAGTTAAAAAAAAGAGAAAACCCTGATTGGAAATCATTTAACCAACTGTTCTTAGTGAGCTAACATTTCTCTTCTTCAGGTACTCTGAAAATCAGAAATATATCGAGCCGGATTCGACCACTAATGGTGTTGCCAAAAAAGGTAAATTATAGGATGTTGCGTGAAATTTATTCACCGTGACACTCTACTATTTCTAATATATTTTAAAAAACCTTGATATTGTTAAAATTTACTTGCAAAATAAATTTCCAAAAAATTAGCTCCATGTGCTTAAAGGTAAGAGAGTAAATGAAACTATAAGAAAAATATTGAGATATTTTGTAAAATTTATACATATTTATTGCTATCTGCTTTTACCTTGAATAGTCCTAATTTCATCTTCGTCAGCAGACGTAGCACCGAATATTTTCCATTTCAATACATTTTCCCGGTCAGTTTCCCCGATGAGTGTATAGTAGTCTTCTGTACTGCCGCTTTGTATTCGTTCTGTCGTTGTAGGCAGTCTTTGTGTAGTTGCTAAAAATATATGTTTTTCATTTGCCACATCTTCTGGAGAGCTTAAATTTGCAACCATTCCATCTTCACTTTTAGACTTCTCATTTGTACTGAAAAATCGGTTTCCTCATTTAAGTAAAATAACCACATATTTAATGATAAATATTACAATAGTTTCGTCTTAAAATGTCCCTGCTCAAGCAAACAAAGTGCTGAACATAGCGAAATAACAGGGAAAGTATTTTATAAAAAAATCATTAATCCTAATATATTTAATGTATTGGTACTGAACACATCGATATTTATTAACATTTCATTACATTTATTCACTTGATTATTCCAATCAGTCACCCTCTAATGTAAATTTATCTAGGAAAATGATGGTAAATAAAATCGATGAAGTATTAAGTGATGTGTTATTGGAAATAGTCGATGGGGTCACCACACTTACCTGAAAAATGCAGTTGATTCGCCATTCTGAAATTTGGTGATAAACAACATAGTAGTAGTCCATTTCCAAACACCACTTTGTCCATCATAATCGATGTTTATATAAAGTGGAAAGCGTTTATCACTGTAAACTGATGATACGGTTATATGACATAAAGTAAGAAGCGTTTTACACCCCTTAATGATCACCTGAAAGAATATAAATCAATACCCAAGAGTTTTGATTTAAAAGAAATTAAATTACGACTGATTCAATTTTGAAAATTAATTTTGGAACACGTAAGATGAGCAATCTTAGCAATTGAACACAGCTTAGTCTGTAAGTAAAGTTCAGCTACTTTAAATAGGAGTTGCAGTAGGGCTTATAGATAGACAAATATTTCATTAATTACCTTCACTAATAAAATAATAATAACACGAAATTTAAAAAAAAAATTGTTTTTTAATGCTGAAGTACAATTGTAAACATGGTAGGCTACTGTAAATTAAAACAATCTTGGTTAGAAAAGTCAGGGTGGAAACCAAATAGCCACATGTTCAAATCAGTTCAATAAACTTTCAAATAAGTTTTAATTCTTTCAAATCGCATTTCCCATTATATTGTACTATAAATCAACAGATACAAGTTGGCAAGCACGGACAGGAATAATTCTGAAAATTACTTTTCTAATTAAACCTGGTAACACTATGGCTGAAGCGATGATTAGTCATTTTTTCCGCATCGTGCGAAGTACCGAACTGGAAAAAAATGTTTTTATAAATGTTTACAACTTTTGACCGTATTCAAATTTACAAAACTGGAGATTTTTTCACTATTTTGGAATGGAATTGTTGACTTTAACGCCAAGAAATTAGTGGTGTCCCAATTTTTATGTTTTTTTTAATTTTTGGACGAAGTGGCGTTTGGATTTGGACTATTTATACACTTGACTTCTCAGATATAACTATCATTATAACTATCACCCTAGCAGCAAGAAGAATAGGAAGCATATCCAAACTAAATCTAATAAAATACATCATGTTTTCCCCATATAGACTATTAAAGGTATATTCAGACTTTTTTAATCGAACCTTTGAGAAATTACCCCATGTACGACATCTTTGGCTGTTTCCTAAATATGTCACGTAACACAAGCGTTTTATAATTCTGTTAAAATAATGACATGTACTTTTTAGTTGCATTTAATCTATTAGTTATAATATTTTATTTATAACTAATATGAATAAAAACGGTGAGAAAAGAGGTTTGTTGATAAAGTCCAGTAAGAAATAGTTGTCACGCAAGATACCATTGAATTGAGTGCGCGTTATTGCTGCGAGTGGCCGCTTTGGTGCAATATTCTAGACTTTATTAAACTTTGTTTGCACAAGGCATATTATGCCATTTACCCCCAAAAGTCTACCTAAAATTAACACCCCCTGTGGCCATCGTTTTACGTTTAACAGTATGTAAACAGTTCACAATTTTCAACACGGTTCAGAGAATACTTATGAGAGCCTGTTATATGCAGAAGTTGTAATGCAAATATAAATAACTCTGAATTCTCATATTGAACCGCTGAAATAAATTCCTATATTTTAATAAACCCTTTGTTTATATTGATGTAAAGAATGTTTCCATTTATTTGGAAAGTACCTGCGGTAGGACGATAAAAACTCTGTACCTATAGTTAAATAATCATACTCGGATATTCTAGGTTCGATGGTTTCCGATTTACGAGCGCATGTCACTGTGTCCGTATTTGGTAGTCCATTCGCCCATGTTTGTGTAGAAAATCTTGTAGATACGGTCGTGGAATGTGTGATGCTTAGCTCTCATCAGTGTTGGAATCCAGAGGACGTCTCACACCAAGCGCTTGACAGGCTAATCATACTGTAAGTTTCTGCAACAACAGTTACACGTGCTACACGAGAATTGCCCGTTGGCTCTGATACACCACAGGTGGTTCATGTATAATGGGGTGCCAGTAGAGTGGCCAGAACCTATCTGGGTGAGCCATTCGACTGGCCTGCATATTCCTATATTTGAATGTAGTTATTACCTTTGGGAACATCTCGGGACCAGTTGTTCGGCAAAACCTGTTACGGACACCGCAAAGCTTCGCCAGCGTGTACAACAAGGTTCCAGATCCGTGCCACACATGGGGTGTTTGGAGGTTCCATGCATTCACTGATGCGACCTGTGCAGGTATACATTCAGAAGCAAGGTGGACATTTGAGCACCTTCGATAACAGTGATGCACCGCTAATACACAGGCAGGGCTGCAGTGGAATGAACAGTGAGTGGTGTATTAAATATGAGTATCAATAATTCCGGCAGAAGCTTGACAGGCCTTACCTCGGAAACTATCGAACATATGACTTACGTTAATATGGATGTTTTGTATTGTTTCAAGTTGTACTGCCAACTCCCCGCTTGCTACGCACATAAATATACACATACGGTATTCCATGAAATGAATATTTTTATGTGAGATGACTATTGGACTCAATTTTTATACATGTTAATGAGAATACAACTCTTTATATATTCCCGGTAGTCATATAATATACAACGTACTTATCACAGTGAATCAATGATTCCCTCGTCACCGACCACTCATTCTAACCAATCATTTTACTTCAGAATCACAGCAAGCATAGATCAACCGCGCATTTATACGGCTCACTTTTATAAGATTAACTGAAATTCAAGTTAATTTAATTTAAATTTACTTCAATCTTCAGTGTCTACTTTAAACATATTGTTCGAGTAACTCTATGCTATAAAAATTATTGTCTCTCCGCAAGCAACATCCCATCCAGAAATACATCCAAGGCATGTTTGATGTGATGATACTATGTGTAGCAGCTCTTATTGAAGTTCGTGAAGTATTTACAACATACTGAGTGTTACATGCGATGTGTTCCTGAGAAATTGCCGGCCAGACTGCTTCCACCCAGTCCACAGTTCATCAGTATTGGCTGATGGATGAGAATGGTGGGCTAGTTGCCGAATGACGATATCTCAGACTAGTTCAACAGGTGACATATCAGGCGAACATGCAAGCCAGGGAAGAAGTAGTATCTGCCTTGCTTAGAGGAAGGGCTAGCAATTTATTTCCATTAAAGGCTAGGGCGCTGTATTTTTATAATATTACCAAAGAAGTGTGCTGAAGGAAGGGTTTGACTTCAACCTCCACAACTTCACTTATGTATCGGCTGCTGTTGAGACTGCCCGCAATTGGTAGGAGCCGAGATCGCCTACGATGCCTATCCAATTGCTCCGCAAATCATCACGTCCATCTTTCGTGCAGTATGACACTGGAAAATGCATTATGAAAGGTTAAGCTCATCATTGTATCGTCGAATGCGTTTGCGGCTATCATTGTAATCCAAGTTGAAGCGGGTCTCGTCCAAAAATATAGCATGTTGCTACTCTGCACTACAACGGGCGTGTTCCTGAGCCAATTGTAGGCTGAGGCGTCGATGGTTTGGTACTTACTTTGCCAATTAAAGTATGCACTTGGGCCTGAGCGAAACAGACGTCGTTTAACCGCGAAAGCAGACGCAATCTGACCGTCAAAGCGTACAATGTCAGACCTATTGCAATGTACCAACGTTCTGCAAACATTCAAGAGGAAGCCGAACGCTATGTAACTGCCATGAAGACGTCCTGTGGTGTCGTCATATCTTGTAATCCGTTCCCGTGTTTTCGACTCGTCCTGTACTCTACAGCCCACTGCTTCCATAATCGCATCAATGTAGTGGATTATGCGCAGTATGAGCAGTAATTTTGCAATATTGAAATCCTCTTTCATGGAAGTCGATGATTCGGTCCCATTAAAATGTAACGGGCTTAAAAGCGGTGCATTTTTACTTCGATGGCCTGGATCCTTAACAGTCCTCCTTTTATATGCTTTTATAAGTCAGTTCAGAGAATGTTGCTTCATCTAGGCATGCGAAATCATTCTGAAATTAAATTATTTGCGTGTCATGCTATGTTTTAAATTCCGTACGAGTTTCGTTTCATGAACACGTTTCCTCTATGGTGAGTGAGTGAAGAGATTTGGGTGGCTCTTTACATCGAGGTCTTGAGAGCAGATGAGGGTGAAGCGTGGCGAGTACGGAGCAACGCCGGAACGCAAGTGTGGGGAAAACAGGAGATACCCTAGAAAACCTGCCTACCAGCGGTATCGTCCGGCACGATCACGATTTCCACATGCGAAAATCCGGGAGCGACCCCACCGGGAATCGAACCTCGGTTCGCCTTTGTGGAAGGCAAGTAGTCTAACCACTACACCACCGTGGCCCCGTTTCCTTTATGGTGTTTCATTTTTCGCACACTTGAGTGTACATATAGGCCTACAGAAAAAAGTCGCGGAAGGATTCAACATGAGCAAACAGGTAGCTTTTAAGCAGGGGTTCGGGTTCCATATGTGCGCAGTTTACCGTGAACAGCCTCTACCAACATATCATGCAGGGAACCACACGCCGACTGTCGACACCAAGGAAAAGGCTGCTTACGTTTTGTCATTTGATTAATGAATGGTACACCTTGTTTACATACGTGTTACAGTTGTCCTCCACCATCGCCTGTACAGTGGACATACACGCGTGAGCGTAGTATTGCCTACGTATTAGGCGCTGTATCGCTGCAGCGGAATATTTGTGTGCGTTGTGCGAAACCAGTGGATCCTGGGAATTTGTAACAAGAGGACCATTTTTGTTAGTTAGGTCTTACTGCAGCACAAAACGTTCATAATACCTTACTGCAGAAAAGTCGCCGGCAATAAGAGGGTCGACATTACTGCTATTTTCATTTCGGGGGAAGTTATTTATGTGACTTTGTTCTTAGGTTTATGATACCGATAACATAAAACAATGTTCGGAGAATCGTAATTTTATTTCACTTCGTTCCCGGTATTTTGCATTAATGCATTTCCAAATTTAAATTTTCAAAGAGCTTCTATATCCCTTAATATTCAGTGCAGGTATATTATATCTTGTATATTTCCTACGTGATTTTGCATAAAGTGAAGTTTGTCGGTCGAATTCCGACCCTTTCTGTATATAAAAGTTATATTCCTTGCATTTAACAGTAGATATAAAATGAGAAATCTAGAACAATGGACACTAAAACAAGAATAAAAAAATTTTATCAACATATTTTCACTATTTTATACAAAACCAAAAATTTCAGTTATCTTAAGACTTAACTATTACTAAGTAAATCATGAACGAACGCAAAAATATACACCGAAAACACACAGTATATGATACGCGACAAAGGAATGAACATTTGGCAACGGAAGAACCTATGTCCGAAAATGAGTGTTTTGGCCTCTATGGGGCGATTAATTTAAGCCATTTCATATATAATGTCAAAAGATTCGTAATACTTTGACGCTCCACAACGGCCAAATTACGCATTTCTATACATCGTTTTCCTCTCGTAAAATGTGAAAATCGTTGTCCTGAAGTGCATGCTGCACGTTGTCGGTGGTTCTTGTAACATGCTGTATGCCGGTGGTCTAAAATTAATGTTTACTCCCTTTGAACGGAAATAATAGAGATACTATTAGACATTCTGATGCGACTGTTTGTATTTGATGCAATAAGGACAATATTGGGCGTGTGCGAATGTTGATAACAGTTCCAAATATTGAAAAATATACGCCATCAACAGCAAGACACGGACTGCAATGCTGTGGAACAGAACGACTACCAGTAGCTACGTTTTCCATGAGAGTAGATTTATAAGTGGACACAATCGCGTCTCTCATTTAATCCAGTGTCCGTTGCTTTGTGACGTACACAGTTTTCTTCAGAGTTCCAAACAGATAATTTACCCGTGTTAAATCTGGAGATCTGGGAGGATACTCAACAATTCTTTATCGGCATATACACCTCATGACAAATTTTTCATCCAGGGGCGACCGTATGTCCCGATGGTAATGTGGCAGTGCACCGTCCTGCTGGAAAAATCACTCGCCATCTGGGTAGAGTTCGTGAACAGATATTACAATGTTTTCCTGCAACATGGTTTGGTAACATTCGCCTGTCACCATTCCATCACAGAAAGATGTCCTCTGTGTCAGGCATTCTGCAACACACGATTAACCTAAGCTTGCTCTACCACAATGTCAGGATTTTCATCTGCCCAGTACATGCTCATGTGGTGGTTGACAGTTCCATTCAGTTTAAAGGTTGCCTCATCAGACCAAACTATTAATGTTCGTTTTCGTTTTTCGTTGCAGCCTACATGTTTACAACACACTAAAAATTTGACATGTTTATCTAGTCGTCTTCATTCATACAGTTAAGTAACGTGGGTATGTAGATTTTCCACTTTACTTGCTTTAAAATGCTATGGACAAATTATTTACTGACGCCTAACTCACACACATCCTGCTGTACGGACTTCGACTTCTCTAAGGAACACGTGAATGAGTGCAACAGTGCTACTACACTTCCTTTTTCCATGGTTGTTCTCTTCCTGCTGCACTGTGCTTTCTTCACATCACACACAGTTCCATCCATCTCAAACTTGTCACATAAATGTGTTATTGTTACATGTGACGGTGGTTTAGAACCAAATTCTGTCCTCCATCATCCCTGCACCTCAATCATGTTCCCACATTTCCAGTAACACTTTAAAATCCACTTATATTGCTCGAAGACAACCTTGTCACCTCCGCAATTTCCTCTACGTTTGTAGTACTGCTGCTCCTGGCTGCAAATAGAACTGACAACAATAGAATGACTACTCGCACTCATCCAACTTTGACATTATAGTGTCAAATTCACACACTACTATCATTGTTACTTTAATAGTTTCTCGCTTTTTAATGTACATAGAGTGTAAACTTTAACTTTGGACATAATATATGTAATCTAGTCAGCTCTAAGGACTCTGAAATTAATTCGTTTATGTTATAATTTTTAACATTCACATTTAATGTTAAACCTTTATCGTTAATAATTATTCAATTTTTTATTTTTTTTATAGTTGTTTAAAAAATTCACATTATTTACTGATTCGTGTTTACATTTACACGAAATATATGTTTATGCTTCATATTTATATTTCATATTTATGAATAATATCATTAATCATTTGTATATACATGAATTTTACGTTCATATTGTCAGGTTAAAAATTTTGATTTCTGTTTTTGTCGTGATTCTGTGTTGAGTTTACTTTGCCGTGACTAAGGAAGTGTACGACTCGGAAATTTTATAGTAGGCAGGGCAATGACGTATATTTTGAGCTGACGATATGCGGAGGACGTTTGTTGACGGACGGGGATTTCAGTGTTTGACTTCCGCAAATTGTGCAGTTTGGCTGGCGCAAGGTGGCCCCACCTGTTGCGAAATGCGTGTGCTCAGGAGGTACTGGCCAGGCCCTCCGGGTTCACAGACTGGAGTCTCGCAACTCAGCAGTTGTATGTCGCGGGCGGCGTGAACAGGTGACAGTGAGAGTCGTTAACCAGTCTCCCAACAGTAAGGACGCTCGCGGTGCAGGTCTGAGTCCGAGGTAGTTTAAGCCTAAGCTGGGTGCGGTAATTTATTTTGGTATCGTGCAGTGCACTGCGAGGAGAGTGGCAATGCAGTGAACTGTGTTGTGCGAGATCGGTCCAGCCACTGGAGGTGTTGCCCCCTGCTCGAGGAATGAGAGGGGTAGTCCTGGTCAGCAGGGGACATCGAGAAAGTAGTGTAGTAAACTGATTATGTTTTATATTCATTTAAGTCCCCTTAAGGTAGATGACCAGTTTAATTATGATGGTTTATTAATTTCACAAAGGACTCCCCAGGCAACAGCACTCAAGACTAGATATACCCCAATTAGTAAAACTGAACTGGTTTAATTAATGTTGTGGTGTCTACGTATTGTTTTACCATGTAACGCAATGCGAAAATTATACTTTGATTTGAATTGTTCTTAATATATTTACTTAATATTTTGGTCCAAAGAGAGTTATAAAATTCATTGATTTCAAATTTTCTCTTTTATAAAAGCCTCGTGCTATTAAAAAGGAATTATTGTTGAAGTGACTAGATAAAGTTATTTATTTATGGTTCTAGACACCCCCCCCCCCTAAGTATAAGTTATAAGTTATTGTTTACAAAGGTGTATTGATAATATTTGGTAACCTCTCGCAATAAAGTAAAGGGCGAACGGAAGAACTGACATGTCCCCCAGCCAAACGAGTACGAGAGTTACGTCCCTAACCCCATGTATGTTGCCATGTGGGTTCCAGATATGCTAAGGATTAGGGGGAAGCAGCCCGCATTAGTGACAATATTATCATTTTGTGTTTCCATTTAATTTTACTTTTTACATTTGTGTTATATATAAACTTGTTCGCATAAGGTAATAATTTAACTGTCAATATATTAGAAAAATACATTGAGAATAAAAGTCAAAAGTCAAACACTTGAAAAATTATTTTTGACTGCTGTGAATAGAAATGAAAAAATATTTTTAAAAACCTATTTAGCTACCATCACATAATAAATACAGAGAGAATATTCAAAATAAATTAAAAGTTATTAAACACAGTAATTTCAGTGCCCGAAAACAACAAGAGTTAAACACTGCTATAAATGTAAAAAGTGTGAAAAAGTGAATATATGAAGACGTAATTCTTTATTAGATACTAATAAACAATGCGAATTTACATATAGTAAAAATTTTACAATTTTCTATACATATAGTTATGAAACGAAGAAAATTTATAACACATTATTTCATATTTAAGAATTACAAAGTTATTACCATTGTTATATACCTAGCATTATCGTAAACCAATTTTTAAATTTAATTAAAAATTAAGTTAAGAATAATTTTGAACTTTTTTTTATATAAGTTGTCTTTATAAACTCGTTGTACATTCAAAATTTAATTATTCCGACACTGTTATTTGCAGACATACAATAAAATTGTATTGCATTTATCAAGTTTTATTACTTTTATATATTGTTTTGTAATTGTCAGTTTAGTATTAATTGGTCTAATGTTTACTTGTTATTTAATATGAATATAAAATATATCACTTAGTCTTTAATGAATAAATATACATAACCAATTATTAAAAAGACAGTTTAATAAATTATAATAAATCACCGAAATATATTAGGTACATATAGTTCCTTCTCTGTTTTAATTATAAAAAAAATAAAACATGTAGAAATAATATATTCAGTTTATTTATAAATGCACTTGCCATTGTCATTTTAGATCAAGATAATTTTTTTTTCAGTATTTCAGAGATTACGTAATAATAGTTGGTAAAATAATATGTTAGAACTTAATTTGCTTAACAAACAGTTTAAAACCAAATTAATCGGCTATTTGCCTTATAAAATCGCACCTAGCAAGTAAAATATATAGAATGGGAAATACTTACATATTATTCGATCCATTATTTTTTCCTGAAGAGATATTTTCCGGGAGATTATTAGACGAGCGTTCAGCTAATTTAGGCCAAATGCTCCAACTCGAAACTGCCAAAACATTCTGAAATAAATTTCTTTTTTTACTATTACTACAGCAACAAAACATTGTAAGAACTTATCGCTACAAGTCTGGATATTTTCTCCTATGCAATTTTATTTAGGACCTCTGTGACTCATTGAATACGGCTACACTCTAAGAAATTATTCGCGAATTTACTATATGTGTGTATACGTAGAGTGAGCAAGCGCGATTCGTAAACTTACTTCCCATACATTTATGCTAACGTCCCTGCATTTGCTCATTAAACAGACAAATGGTTAGGAAACTTGCCAACTTTGTATAGTGGCGACTCTAAACATTACATATTTGTAGCCAGATGTGTGGTATTATTTCTGTACGATATGTGGGTTAAAAACTTCCAATCCAGTTAAGGAAGTTTACCAGAAATTGTTTTTAGAGTGTATATATATATCCAACATTTTAAATTTGTCAATTTCTCTTAAGAACGGTGTGCATTTGAGTGTATCGATATATGGCACTATGTAAGAAAGAAAATTACACTTTCCAATACTTTAGGTTAAGTAAGGTTATGTTATATTACGTTAATTTAGTCTAGATTGGGTAAGCTAAATTAATGTTAAGTTTCAATAAAACAACTTTCGAAATCATATTATCACAACATAGTACTATATTCTATGCACCAATAGCATCATCATATACAGTCAAGCTTGAATCGACTTGTATTGACAAGTCTATAAGCTTCAATCAAGCTTCAGTCAAACTAACTAGTTTCCACAGGTCAACCTTGTAACGAGCTTAATTTGTTACACTTGCCGCAAGTTTGCCTTGACCACATACAAGCATAATTCAAGCCGTCTTCAAGTTAGCCATTAATAAATATTTGCCAGTCGTGAGAAATTTCGTTTCTATTAAGAATGAATCCCACATTATATTACTACAAGTTTGCTCGGTAAGGCTAATTCAAGTCAAATTGCCAACTTGCCGCAAGCTTGCATGCTATCTGGGTGCCATCTACTGCACACAGATTTGCACAAGTCAAGACCATTTTATGTAGGTTCAAACTCTTCTGCCGCAGAGAATTATAACAAAATTCGCAATAAACTTTGTAAGAAAAGCTGTGTTTATTATATGTAATTTTTACAAAGATTCACATTTCGCTACAAAATTTTATGCAAAATTTGCCCTTCTTTTTTAGAAAGCAAAAAATATTAAAAATAGTATATTGCGATTTGTGCTATAAACACTTCGACTGTTTACAAGATCCATAAATTTGCCAATTTAGTATAGCAGAAACTAAGAGAGCAACTTTTTTTATTATAAGCAGTATTCACATTAATGTTATGCGGAACTTATTAATAGTGTAAGTAAAATCATAATGTTCGCCAGCTAGCTGAAACTGAGATTAAATTCTTTCAAGTTTCAGAAATATCTTTGGTGAAATTTTGCAAAACGTAATTTAATACATATAAGGCAATGTTTCACAATATAATAAACTGTTATAATTATTAAAACAATATTCACGCATATATTGTAGTCATTAAATACATAAATATCATCAACCCAGAATATTTTTGTTGTTTCATAAATTACATAAGAAAGCGTTTCCCTTCGTCAACCATTGCTGACTATTAATAAATAATGTAAAATTATACAATATTAAATTTTATTCATATCAACATATGACACTTTTTACTATCAAAATACGACGCAAGATAAATTAGACATTATTTTTGTTATTATAATTAATAATGTATGATGGGAATTTCTTGGGGTAAAATTCCCCATTATTATGCATGTCTATTGAGTTACTGTGTCTCTGTCGTCTACTTTATAAATAAAAACAATGCTGACCAAAATTGTTTTTTCAGCATTATGTTGATTTACAACATTTGAATACTAAAAACTATATCATCTAAAAGAATGAAAGGATCAAATTATATATAAGCAATAGTTAAATCTCAAAACGTTAAAAAAATATTTGAAGGCAATCTTGTTCAGAATTAAAATAGCAAAATATATATATATATAAAAAATTCCTGTGATACATTGTTTACTTCGTGTTTTAAAATGCATATTCTTGCAATCTACGCTTAGTGCGGAAAGAAGTGTTAGCGTTTTAAACTCACATTAACCTACTTATTTCTCTACAAAATGAGGATATAATATTAAATACAAAATGTCACTACAATATATTCATATAGAGCCAAGTGGTTTTTAGAGGACACCTGCAAATATGGATGAAAGATTAAATAAGTTACACAAATCCACATATTCACACAACAAGTAAAGCAATCTCATGTGTCTCCTAAAGAAAAGTCTCCTATGAATGGTATGTAAGTTCAAAATACGTTTCGGACAGATGAAACGTTCTCGTTAAATTGTTGGTATCATTATTTTGGTTTAAAATGTTGTTTTCACTGCGAAAATGATGTTATCTATCGTAGGTTAGTGATTGTCTTATGATATGACTAAGTGAAATATATTATAAAATGAAAATACGGAGGAAATTGCCAAAAAATAAAATGTTTGTCAGGAAGAGTGGAAAAATATTAATTAACAAAGTATACAAGAAACCAATCAACAACGTAACAAATCTTAAACCCACGTCATACCACCCACCGTCTCACAGCATAATGGCGGAGTATATTAGAAAAAAATTGAATGTTTTAGTAGTTGTAATAAATAAGAATTTTAAATAAGAATTTTGAATTTAACGAAAAACGCGTTCCTTACTATCTGTATTTCCACTATTCTGAAGGAATTCACCAAATTTTTGTAGCAGGAAAATATATTTTCATTACACACTCTCTTCAAGGTACTGTTGCAGTCTATTGCAGGCGTCACTATACTGCTATATAGCTACAACTTTCTCTTCATAGATTAAATATGGTTGATTTACTAGCAAACACGAAAACGTTATGGATGGGGATTCTCAAATAAAGACCGTGAAGAACACTGCCTTATGTGTAGCGTTTCAGCCAGGGTGCACCTAAACAAGTTTTCGATTGGCTGGATGCAAAAAGGATTTTTACTGATTAACTTAGGAATATTTGCTTAATAATAGTCCCTTTTAGACTTTTTCTAGCAATAAATGTTTACATTTTTATTATATCTCATACTCTGTGATGACAAGTATTATCATAACAGTTTTGGGAGTAAGTTCCTTCCTATAGGCTCTTCACGGATAATTGAGATCTTTTGAAATAATTCTTTGAAAAGTGGCATTGCCCCTTTCTGCATATTTTTTAATGAGCACACTGACTGGCATGCCTCCAGTAAAGTTGGTTACGACAAAGGGAAAGTAATTACATGTCCGAAAGTTGAATTTATATTGTAAGGTGATCATTTGTGAATACTGATATTATTTCTTGCTCTTTCCAATTTTTGCTGATGAGAGAATTTGTAAAATATTTACTTTTTCTAATTAACTTACAGTTCCACTTAACCAACCGACACATGAATAGTGCGATCAGTTTTACATATGGTGGAAGAACACACAACGTGCATGCAAGTAAATCTTGAGCAAGGCTTTCAAAAATGCTCAGTTTACCGTGAACTGCCTATATGCTTAAAGGAGTACATCATGGCCATAACTGTATAAGCTAACTAACAGGCTGTAAACACGTTTCTTAAACACACACGCAAAATTTCTTTCAAACAAACCGGTCTGTCGTCCGTTGCTAAGCTTTGCGCCAGCTTCTTAACTTTATCATCTTCGTTACGTTCCGAGTTCACGGTCGTGAAATTAATACTCTGGAGAATCTTGCTCATGAGAGGGCTCAGCTGGTTAGTTTCGTCAACCCTGCTTGCTCCTGAAGAGCCATCGTGGGAACTAACAGCTCTCCATATGATAACGTCGCTCGTCTTGTTTCCCTGGAACATCGACGAAAAGCAGGCATGTCATACATGTTTTATTAGCTGCGTGTATTTACTAGGAAGATGGTATGTTACTGCACAACATCTTGAAATTTGCTTATTTTATTTGTGAGCTCTATAACTCTAAAAACTAAATCATAAGATAATTTTGACCCAAACAAATGAATTATAAAAGCCGTGTGATAACTTTGTTTGTTTTGGATAAATAAACATTAGAATTTTTTCGATCCGCCAGTATGTATTAACACACAAGAAAAACGCCAATACAAGTCACGAAAGTATGCTTATTTTTAAGTGTTATTTCTAACCATTTATGTGGCATGAGGTACTAATCATTGTTGTTATGGGAGCTAAGCTAAGATGAATACGCACAGATAAAGTTGGGAAAATATAATAACTGGACAAAAGTGTACCACATAACACACACTAAAACTGTGCCCAATTACCCCACACTGACAGTGTGGGGTACAGTGTATGCTGTGATATGTACGAAAGACGTTATAATTATGTATAAAGACCATTTTTCGGTTTTTAAACTGCCGGGAAAGAAAGGTCTGATTATCTGAAAGTCACTTACTTCAGTAATGTTTTCTGGAAGATCTACTGAGATCAGTTACATAGCATACTACTAATTGATAAAACTAAAATTGGAAGAAGAGATGAAGATCCGTGGTAGTAAATAAAGGCCCTTGACGGGAGCAATTGAAATTCATATATCAAAGCGTCCTGATACATTTACACTTATAACATACGCACCGAAAAATAGCAGAATTTTTATATTAGACAGACACAATTTTAAAAAATACATTAATTTTTTTGTACGTTCATTTCAAGGCATGAACACTACAGAGCTCAATGTTTTTTTTCTCTATGCAAACATTCCTACTAGACAGTCTTTGTTAGTTAAACAGAGATATCAGGTGTAAAAACATTTTGTTAAGAAATTATCCTGTGTTCTCGGGAGTTGTCTGAACTACTTTTAAAAATGTATCTTCGTTTCTCTGTAACTTAAGAAAAAAATATATACAAAAGGAAATAATAAAAACCATGGTACTCCAAATATTCAAAATTAATTTCAAGAACTAAACAATATTGAAAAAAAATCGTTGATATTTTTACAACTAGATACACATTACATTAAATATTAGGCTATGGATAAACTTTAAATGTGCCTAAAATATTTTGGTAATAATTTCTAACAATAAGTGTAATTTCCTAATAATGAATAGTTCAGAGAGTTTACTAAAAAATTTGGAAGATAAATAAAAATGTCTTTATAATTCCATCATTACCTAGCTCGTCTTATTTCTTAGCAAAAATATATGAAAATTTATTAGATGATAATTTTAAATGTAGGTACAAATGTTTTAATGATCCTCCTCACCAATCCTCAGTAATCCTCCTCACCAATCCTCACAAATCCTCAGTAATTCTCCTCGGCAATCCTCACCAATCCTCACAAATCTTCAGAAATCCTCCTCTGCATTCCTTACCAATTATTTAATCAATATGGATCCCTCGATGGATCCTACAATCAATCTGTCTATTTGTTGTCTGTCCCCATCCATATGTATATATATTATATTAATCTGCCAAATGTCTCCAAAATTGTACACGATGCAGGATAAATATTGATGTGTAACGCATATTGGGAGTAGAAACCTCGCTGACCTACCCCGCGATTTTATCCTCCCCGCGAGCGCCTACAAGTTGGCACGCGTTGCGGGACACGTGGACAGCCAGGACAGGTCAACCCAGAGGACGGAGACTCAGTTACAAGTGTCAAGGTTGTGCCAAGTAAGAGCTGGCATATCGCCGAAGCACCCAGAAGGCGCTACGTAAATATGTAGGAAAGCAGGCGAAAATGCAGAGCCAAGG
Source organism: Clitarchus hookeri (assembly GCA_002778355.1). NCBI lineage: Eukaryota > Metazoa > Arthropoda > Insecta > Phasmatodea > Phasmatidae > Clitarchus > Clitarchus hookeri. Next base: position 65,448 of record NQII01003599.1, read on the forward strand.
TAGAGTGGCGCCAACATGAACCTCTAGTTACACAAGAGAAAATGGCTGACAAGCTTAGAGGGTGCAACGAGAACTCCTCCCCACTTCACCCCTTAACCAAACCATGGGGCAACTGGGATACCCACTGCGAAAAGAGAGCTGACAGAGTAAGTTTAAGGGTGCAGGTCACCCCTCCTTCCACCATCAAGAACCATGGTGCATGTAAGAAGTGTTCGTTGTACTGTGCCCTCCTCCCTCCCCCTCCATCAACAAGGGAGACACATGTAGGAACTTAGGAAGGGTGTAAAGAGGGAATGTAAGCGAATTTACGAGAGAAGTGGAGATAAGTTTTTGTCACCGTGCCGAGAGAGTCAGTTGGGTCGGGAATCGCGAGACGACATCGGAACGAGAGGAGATCGTAGAGGAATGAACCCAGAGCAGCAGTCGAGGGGAGACGGCACCAAATGCCGGCCTTTCCAAGGCCGCCCTCATCGCCGGACCTCATCCAACCGACACATACCAAGCACTACAAGCAGGGCTAAGTATCAAGTTGTCGTCCAAAGTAGCCCCCCTCCCCGTGATGTCGCCCACAGTTAATCCAAGTTAGTTAAATAGAGTACCACACCTCGGAAGTGTTTCTGCATATTTAAACTCAAGACAATATAACCAACCTGTAAAGTGAAAAACAGAAAGACTACCTTATTGTTTACCCTCAACCCATCAGGTTTTGTATAGTCTGTGCCTGGAGGAATTAACTCCGACCCTATGAAACATCCTGTATACCTCAGGTGGGGAATAGCATCAAGTTAAATTGGCACCCAACGTGGGGTGAATTTAGGTCTTCATAGACATAAGCAAGTACCAGACTTTACCCTAGACAAGGGGTCTCACATTTATCGAATTACCGATCTAGTCAGGATGAACCAAATAATTCAGGGAGTCTCAAACCCTGTGGCGCCTAATGACCAATCCGCACTAGAGGAGGCAAGGGTGCTAGGCTGGCAAAATAGACACTCCTATAGGCGGCGGGCAAAAATTATGGAGAATACACATATCAGCAAGACACCGGAGGGAAGGGATGCCAGAGCCGAAGGAACCCTACAGAACCTCTGGACGAGGGATGGGGGAAGCGAAGACGAAAGTCCTCAACTAGAGCCATGTATTGCTCCATTTTGTAGTGGGACAGGACTATACAGGGTTCGGTGCAGCCTTTCTTCCCAGCGCTATGGTAATAAGTGTATCGGTTGGCCCCAATACATTCCGACTGACCGAAGGCACCCAATACAACTGCCGGAAATGCCGAGAGCAGCTAACGAGCCAAACCTAAGGAGAAGAGGAACACCTTTCACCCCCGGACCGAACACCTGCTAGCCATGTAGAACCAGCATGGAAAAGACCTGAAGAAATAGTCCTGCCCGAATTTTCAGGCAGGCCCCATGAAGGCCCTGTGTATTTTCTGCATAATTGTGAACACGAATTAAAGGTCGGGGGATTTCTTAAGAAGCGGTGGGTGCTAAAGGCATGCGAGCAATTAAAGGGTGCCACCCTTATGTGGTGGAATAAATATGGAGAGTTTGTGACGAGCTGGGAGCAGTTCGCTACCTGCCTAAACGACAAGTTCGCGGGGGAGGAAGAACTTATGGCCTTAAGAACGGACTTTTACACAACAAACAACACAGGCAGAAAGAATCAGAGATTTTTATTAGGCGAAAAGGCCAAGTGTATTCCCGCATCGCTCCCGAAAGTACTTAGGTATAGGGAGTGCGTTTTCTCATTACAAAGTTAATGCTACCAGCGATAAGAAGTGCCCTTCGACATCCACGGGCGATGGGCATAGAGGAGTTGGTGGAGAGAGCAATTGAGGCGGAGCTCCATTACAAATAAGAGGAGAAAACAAATGTTCCGACCCACCTGCCACCCGTCCACGTGGCGCGATCGGCAGAGAATAACAGACCCACTAGAAGCGCAGAGGGACAATCCTTGCCGCCGAAGTGTTGGTATTGCCCCGAGAGACGCCTGCACCATGACTGTCCCACAGTGAGTAACTGCATAGCAGCCACTAAGGAAAAAGACACCACGGCTGGCCCCCTCGACTTAGGAAAGGGGAACCGTCAGGGTAGAAAGAGGGAGCCGGGAAATGCTGCAGTAGTACTTGTGCCAAAGAAAGATGGAGAACTTAGTTTTTGTGTCAACAACCAGGCCTTAAACAATATCACATACCCTATAGCAACCCAACTATAAACCTGGCTAATATGCTCCGCGACCTAGGAGACGCACGTATATTCTCCACTGCAGACATACGCAGTGGATACTGGAAAATTCAGGTACACCCAGGATCCAGGAAATATATGGCGTTTACAACTCCAGGAGGTGAAACCCAGCAGTTTAGTGAAATGCCCTTGGAGTTGAAGAATGCACCCGCTACTTTCCAAAGACTGATGCCAGTAGTAGTCTTGACAGGCTACAGCAGCAAGTTATGCCTAGCGTACCTGGACGATGTCATTGCATATTATCGCACATGGGAAGAACACCAGGTGCACTTGCAGAAAGTCCTGGAGTGTTTCGAACTCCGTGGACTCACGTGCCGACTGGAGAAAACACAACACGATGACGAAAACAAAACCCCACAAAAGTGAACAAACATACTGCTGAACAAGTTTTTATTGTTTATCTTTAATGTCAAATTATTATCAGTATTAATAAAATAACATTTCACTGTATAAAATAATGAACATGAATATTTTAAGTCAATGAATAAATTTAAAATCTGCTCAACCTTTAAAATTCTGCTTTGTAAATTGGAAAATTTTTGAACGAATTTGAAAATAGTTCTATTTTTGTAGCTCTAAAGGTACTACAAAATTTATCTGAGCACAAGTAGTGTATGTGTACGAGCATAAAAATAAAACATTAAAATGTATGCAATTTTTATAAACTTTGAAATGAAATAGAATTCGCATTAAACTAGATATTTTTATTAAACACAGTATTAATGACTTCATTAAAATGTAAAATTTTATACCATCGAGTTAAGGATGAAAGTTTGTTATAGGATGCATCCTATCGCCGCTTGCTTGATGTGTTCCAGCATGTGAGTAGTCAATAAAACTCTTATGAACACATACTCACCTCTCAGAGGTAACTCGTATTGGAGTATCTGGTGATAGATTTCCACTCTCAACGATCCTTCAATTCATCAACAATATCTTATGGAGTGCCACGGCATTTGCTTACCAGTCTGGTATTGAGATATTTTCTTTTTAATTTAATACAACAATTCACCCAAGACAGTAAGGTTTGTGTATTAGCAAAATGTTCCTATTTTCTTATAATAAATAAAAACTCTTTAAATATGCTGAAAAATATAGGTGTACAGAGCAGCTATTTGAAGATCTGGGGTGCTGAGAAACATAGTGGTGTAAGTCACTAAAAATTAGAATTTAACTTATTCGCAGAATCGCACCCCTTAAGATGCCTACTTTTTAGATACATAGTGAAGTACATCATAGTTCATGTAGTTGCCAAAAGGTAGCACCGCTGGTTTTAACGTGTAAGCAAACAGGGCTAACTTTTGTGCCATTTTTAGGCAATGGTTTTTAACCATTCGCTTTTCCAATTTGCTTTTGTTAGCAAATTCCGTCTTTTTCTGCAAAGCCCCGTCGTTTTCCTTGGTTTTGGGAAGTATTTTATTATGAACGTTTGTGGCTAACTTAAAGTTTAAAGGTAATGTAATTTAATTATAATATATTTAGTATTTAGTTTTGAAATGAATAATGTTACACAAAATTTTAATATTAGGTTATTCATTTTCATTGTTGCTCTTGTCGTGTGACGGTTTAGGGATTATAGAACGATGTTGGCTCACAACCACAACCCCTCACACAACCCCCCTCCAGCATCGCTGTCACACTTTGCGGGCGCCTTCGAGGCGGCACGTGAAACCTGGCAGGTGGAAAATTCCATTACACGTGGAGCTGNATTATAATATATTTAGTATTTAGTTTTGAAATGAATAATGTTACACAAAATTTTAATATTAGGTTATTCATTTTCTTTGTTACTCTTGTCGTGTGACGGTTTAGGGATTATAGAACGATGTTGGCTCACAACCACAACCCCTCACACAACCCCCCTCCAGCATCACTGTCACACTTTGCGGGCGCCTTCGAGGCGGCACGTGAAACCTGGCAGGTGGAAAATTCCATTACACGTGGAGCTGAAGCGTAGGCCTTCCCCCTTCACCCCCTTCACCAC
>NQII01003599.1:73773-248823 GCA_002778355.1 Clitarchus hookeri
ACAGAAGCCCCACTCAACCAAGTATTCGCCCAGTATATCCGAGTAACCGAACTAGCACAGTACGGCACCTCTCAAGTTTTGATGTTGTGTATTTGTGAATATAGACACGAGACAATATATTCATACTTCAAAATACAACAGTAATAGTCTACCTAATTACCAAACCCGCAACCCCCACGCACCTTATAGTCGGTGCCTGGGGGACATTAACTCTGACCATATAAGCCGCCATGTCTTCTACAGTGGCGGTACCTGAGTCGTCGTTACTCTTAAAGTAGCAACCCCTTTTGGTCTCTCTAACTTGCCTTTGTTGGCTTTGTTTGCTTCACAGTTGTCAAACCAGATGGCAGGGCGTGTGTTCTTTAAATTTTATCTGGTTGTATTATTTCTTTTTGCATGTTTTATAATGTGTCAAGTTAATGTGACGATGGTTTATTTTGTTATTTTGTTATTCGTATCTAACAATGGTAAATTCCTTTATCATTATAAGGTTTTGGGTCACAAAATGGCTATTCGAAAGATCGAATGGCCATGGTGTGTTTAGGAAACACCCAATTTATTTGGTAAGACAAAAAATGGTTCACTCGATATTTTTTAAAAACTACCTACATTGTCAACTAATAAAATATTTTTTCCTGTTTTGTATTGGCCAAAATATGGTAGAATAATTCTTGGTGACCAGCTAGGGTAAGTAATTCGGATGATATTAAGTAGTTGTCACCCGGCAATTGTTTGTAGCTATCCATCTATATTTTGTGATCGGTTTTTTATTTTTTGTTTAGCGATCAAACTTTGAAGCCAACAAACCCGTTGCCATCCATGATGTGAGGTGCGTCCTAGAACGTCCTCGTACTTGAGGTCATAGGCTATTGCTGTTTGTGACAAACCTAGAATTAAACTTACTTCTTTTGCTTGGGTAACCCTGAGTCCGGACCGGCGCCCAGCAATCACAGTTATAGTCTATTAGCGAACCAGGTAGAATTGAGTTTAACAGTGATACACTATAAAATAAATTGGGAAAAAACAATTCATTTATGTGAAAACAGAATTATAAAATTATACTATGTTGGGCCAGGTTTTTAACTCATTAAGGCAACCCAAAAGGAAGGAAATATTTTTTAACCGATAGGCAGGAAGTAGGTCTTTGTTTTTGGAGTGTGTCTATGCAACTACCACGTAGTTACCACATTTACGCTTTCCAGCGTCGATGTATGAAAATCAAAACGTGACTTTCATCACGTTGTAGCTTTAGAAATTAGTGTACCTACTGTTATGGGGGAGATGTTATGGTGTGGTCAGACCTTAGCTGAACGGCTTGCCTGATCACACCTTCAAGCATAAACGAGCGGGATTGCAATGCCACCATTTGGTCGTCGACAGTTGCAGAAATCCCCTCCACCGGTCACTGAGCGCGGCCGCAGAACCACGCGCTTGATATAGGCCGTCGTTAACCGTCTCGTCGTCGTCATTCATTATTAGACCTTTGGGCGACCCGACCAGCAAAGCAGACCAGGAAGATGGGTGTCCGGCCGTCGCTAACCGTCTCCTAGATTCAGCCTCCGGCAACATTAACAAGGTGATGACGTTCCGGTTAGGGTTATTTAAAATGGCGTGAGTGAAATATAATGATTTATAATATTAAATTCAATGTAAAGCTCCCCCGGTCAATGGTAACATAAATAGTTATTGTAAAAGCGCAATTGTAATAAAACCCCTCTTATACTGTTGTACTCTACAATATAATGAGTAATTATTTGAGATACGCCCCCAGCATACTCTCATACTCTCAAGTACGAATTGGCTAAAAGCTAGTTCGTAACACTACGTACTACTTTTTGCGCTTTGCTGACGGATCTTAATCGATCACCAAAGTTAAGCAACGTTCCCAGCGGCACACACTTGGATGGGTGGCCGTTTAGCGGCATAACATCTGAGCGCTTCCGGGCTTCGGAGGGCACATTAATTATTCTGTCCCAGTTATTATCGATTGCTAGCAGTCATTATGCAATTTAATGGTCCTTGGGCGGCCTGATAAACTCTGACACCAGAGGAAAAAAAAATTTCGGTATCGTTTCCAGCCATTGTAGAATTAGGTTTTGTTGTTATTCCAGAGGAACCGTACAATTTTCCGTGATAAAAAGTATGCTATGTCCTATTCCCGGACATAGAGTACCTATATACCAAATTTCATCAAAATCTGTTCAGCTGTTATGAAGCTAAGTGGTAACAAACATACACACACTCACACACCCACACACAGAATTTCGCAATTACACTGAGGCGACAAAATTCATGGGATACCTCCTAATATCGTGTTGGACCTCCCATTGCCCGGTGAAGTGCAGCAACTCTATGAGGCATGGACTCAACAAGTCGTTGGAAGTCCCCGGCAGAAATATTGAGTCATGCTGCCTCTATAGACGTCCATAATTGCGAAAGTGTTGCCGGTGTAGTAGTTTGTGCGCGAACTGACTTCTCGATTATGTCCCAAAAATGTTCGATGGGATTCATGTCGGGCGATCTTGGTGGCCAAATCATTCGCTGGAATTGTTCAGAATGTTTTTCAAACCAATCGCGAACAGTTGTGGCCCAGTGACATGGCACATTGTCATCCATAAAAATTCCATCGTTGTTTGGGTACATGAAGTCCATGAATGGCTGCAAGTGGTCTCCAAGTAGCTGAAAATAACCCTTTCCAGACAATGATCGTTCAGTTGGACCATGGGACCCAGTCGATTCCATGTATAAACAGCCCACGCCATTATGGAGCCACCACCAGCTTGCACAGTTCCTCGTTGACAACTTGGGTCCATTGATTCGTGGGGTCTGCGCCACACTCGAACCCTACCATCAGCTCTTACCAACTGAAATCGGGACTCATTTGACCAAGCCAGGGTTTTCCAGTCGTCTAGGGTCCAACCGATATGGTCACCAGCCCAGGAGAGGCGATGAAGGCGATGTCTTGCTGTTAGTAAAGGCACTCGAGTCGGTCTTCTGAAGGCATAGCCTAGTACAGCCAAAGTTCGCCGCACTGTCCTAACGGACATGTCCGTCCCACATTGATTCCTGCGGTTATTTCACGAAGTGTTGCTTTTCTGTTAACACTGACCATTCCGCACACACGTCGTTGGTCTCGGTCATTAAGTGCAGGCGGTCGGCCACTGTGTTGTCCATGGTGGGAGGTTATGCCTGAAATTAGGTATTCTCGGTACACTCTTGACACTGTGGATCTCGGAATGTTGAACTCCCTAACCAATTCCGAAATGTAATGTCCCATGCTTCTAGCTCCAACTACCATTCCGCGTTCAAAGTCTGGTAATTCCCTTTGTGCGGCCATAATCACGTCAGAAACCTTTTCACATGAATCACTTGACTACAAATGAAAGCCCAAACAATGCACTGTCCTTTATACATTTTGTATGTGATACTACTGCCATCTGTATATTTGCACATTGCTATCCTATGACTTCTGTCACCTCTGTGTATAATAATTGTAGGAAGGATTCACGGATTATTCACACTTTTTGAATCAAACCTTTGAAAAATCAACCTTTGTATGACGAATATGGTAATTTCTTAAAAAATGTCACGTAATACAAACGTTTTGTGCTTGTCTTAACATTAAAGTACATTATTTTTAGTTAAATTGAAATTTTACCTATATTCTATTCATAAAATATAATAATTCATACATTATTATATTAATAAATACAGGAGGAAAAAAAGGTGTGTTGGTAGTTGGTTATGCCTGGTGAGAAATAATTCTTTTGGAAATTTATTATACCCTGAGTGCGCACGAATTCTGTGCGGTGTCCATTACCGTAATTTTCTATCTTTGTTTGCATGAGGGGGGGGGGATAGCCTGGAAGTAGAACTTTAGCAGGGTTACAGAAAAGTCAGAAGTAACCGTTACAGCCCATAAGGAAGTTTAACATGTAATTGCATAACTGCACGTATTTTTCCAAGTACAGTTTGAAATTAAAATAAACAAAAAACTCGCCGGCTAACTAAAAACGTAATTTGAAAACAAGAATAATTTTTCTAATAGCACTTTCAATTTTAAAAACTAAAAAAATATGATTGTGTTGTTAAACTGATGTTTATCCAATAATGGATTTTGACAACTGTCAGTGGCCTTACTAATTTATTTTCGAGGGTGCACCCAGTAGGTAAGTCCATAATAATACTCAAGTGCATATGTTGTAGTTTTTTTGGGACACTGTGTGTCCACAGTTAAAAAAAAAATTTGAAAATTAAAAAAAAAGTGTGTGTTCTATGTAAAATTATAATAACATCCTGGTAAAGGTGAAAATTATTTTACCTAATCTGTGTCTCTCCCAGAGAACCGGTAAATTATTATCTCTTGTCAAAACAAATATTTTGCAATGAAATTTGTCTTCAAGGAATTATCCTTTACAATGTTACTAATTCTTTTAATTTTCCTTTTTCTTTTGGATGCTAACTGCTTATGTAAAATGACATAAGTGTAAGGGGGGCTCGGATCTTTTGTTTAAAGTATCGTTGACAAGAAGTGTTCACACTTGTAGTAAAAATGTTCTGTGTAGTCCTTTGGGTACCTTTGGTGTTCAGGTTGCAGGCCGTTTTGGTTTGGTGATACCTTTTGGGGACCCACCGATTGGTTGGTCCGTACTCTGCACACCAAAGTGTAGCTCACTGTTCATAATCATAATGGTGTAAGTCCGACTTACACCACTCGGTCCCTGACCAACATATCGTGATTTATTTGAATGTGTGGTTGGATGTGGCTGCCTGTGTTGTTTAAAAATGAGTGTTGGTAAATTATTGGATAATTTGTTCAACAGTGACGATGGTGATATTGTTCGAGACTATCATTCATCGGAGGATGAAAGTGATACATCAGATGAGCACACAAAATAATTTAAATTGTTACGTTTGTACGATATAAAAAATTTCTGTCTTAGGCTGTATAGAGTCATATAAGTTTACAGAGGATTAAACTGTATTTTTGGGAAATTTTTGTTGCTCTTTATGAATTTCTTGTTAAAATAATAGTTTTAATTATTCACTTATTTAAAGGGAAAATTTTTAACGAAGGCTGTTTGATTCAGACGCACATTCGGAGGATGGCAGTAATCGAAAGTACCTAAGAAGATTGGTGTGGAAACTGAAGAAGCCACATCCTAGAATAATGCACTCAAGCTTATAAAAATACAAAGAAATGGGTCTGCAAGAGAAACAGAGAAGAAACTCTGTGGTTCATGTTAACGTTATATTAATACAAAGGATAACATTGTAGAAGCCAAAATATTTCAACACAAAGACTCTGGGTGTCCCGAAAAGTTCACTGTGTGTTAGTCACAGAAAATGAAAGACGAAAACAGTTCGACAATTTTCACAACATGGGTTATTATAGTAGACAAAATGCATATTTATGCAGTCTTGTCTATCATATGCCTATTAAACAACGGCAACTTCGGAATAGAACGAAAGGAGGCAAACAATGCACCAACACGTATTTCATTCAGAATGAATGTAGCACTGTTCGTGTATGTAGAAAATTATTTCGGGATACATTTTAGGCCAGTGATGGAAGGATGATATTTTTACATAAAAGAATACATTTTTCAATTTACTCAATCTCCGAATGCCTTTTAGTAATTAAAGCATGACCATTATATTTTATTATACTTTTCAGTTTGTAATTTTTTTTTTTTACATTTAATAATATTTTGAATTTTAGCCAATTTCCAAATGCCATTTGATCCATGCAAAAACATGTTGTGATTGTTCTATGATAACATATGCTAAACATGTATTTCTTAGAAAACTACACTATAGGCTGTTCACGGTAAAGTGGTCACTTATGTAACCCAAGTTACTTTAACTTTTCAGGTATTTCTTATCCTTTAACCACCTTTTTAAATAAATATTGTTTTGCAAGCAATAAACTAAGTGAAAATATTCCACCGAACTCGAAAGTTTACGTCTGAAGCTAAAATAAGATATATTTTGTGACTGTTATTCCAAATGAGAGGGCTTTCAAAAGTGTTCAGTTTACCGTCAATAGCCTATTGTTGACTTACACCAATATGTTTCTCAGCATCCCATATCAATTACAGGCCGTGAGAGATTTTGAAGTGGCCACACAACTAGCTACATTTACACATTATGAACGGACTCACTGTTCTTCCTTAAATATTTGGTGGAAAATTTGTAACAAACTAGAAATTCAGTTACATCTTTAAAGGCATACGACCGGCAATGAAGTAGATAATCAATATTTCATTTAAAAAATTACTAATGCTATATAGCGCACAAATATTTTCTACTTCCCTATATTTTTCCAATTAGTTACGCTAATCGGAATATTACTTTGAATATGTTTCTTTACAGACTTGGTTAAAGTCATCGGTTAAATAAATTGTATATTAGTACTACACAGTCTTAAAAGTTAATGAACGTATGTGGAAATAAGGGAAATTACAGCACTAATGGAAATTATAGGAGTGGTTTTCTCTCATTTTCTGCAAAAAAAAAAAGTTATAAAATTTTAATTTCATTATTTTGTGAAACACAAATAATATTAAGCCAGAGATATACAGTTATTAGTTATTTCATTAAACGGCAAACGAAACTTCCGTTTTGGCTCGTAAGTTCTGAAATATATTCTTGGTCCCTTCCATTTTATAAGTTTATCTTCATTTTTTCTGTGACATTCAACAAACACTGGTAGTTTATATAAATTCAAAATTAAAAAATATGTACCGTGTTTCTGTAAAAATATTCTTAGCGTACCTGCTACGGGATTTTCTCATTTATAATCCCTTCTATTGGAGATAATTGTAATAATAATAGGTAAAGTTTTGCGATTTTATAACGTTATAATGAAATCACTGATTTCTCATAAAAATGTTCGGACATTCAATAAAACATTATCTATTTTTTAATATTTATATAATATCTGCTGGTTATTAATTTTATACTAGCCATGACACTGAATGTTTATAAGAGGACCAAAACACCCAATTTAAGGAAAAACGGTGTCTTGTGTTGACATAAACCAAAATTCTAGTCATCATCGTGAATGGGGTGAAATAACGTGATTAAAAAGCAAGCCTCCAGCCGTCACATACACTGTGTTACGTACCAAAAAGATGCTGTGTCTGTTACCTGGTACGTCTCCCAATTCGCAGAGTCGTCCCAATCCCTCTTTTGTCGACTGTAGTGCCTGATCGAGTCAAGTGGCTGCGGCACGAAACTTGTCTGCTCATCGTAGACCAAGTGGTGCTCCTCCAACTCATTCGATTCCTGGTCGAATGTTTGAGGAACTAAAGAAGGCCAAGAAGTTGTATAAGTAAGTACAGAGTGCATTTCTAATGTGTTACAAAAAAATATGCACATGACTCCATTTTGTACGCACTACGAGCACGTGGTAATGGCGAACATGTGCGGGCGTGTGCTTTAAGCGACAGAAGACACGAACAAAACGAAACTAAAAATGATGCAATTATAAATTAAAGTACATTTAAATAGTTTTAATTGTTTCTGAAATTTAAAGAGATAACAGAATGTTCTGTGTTTAAATAGCATTTGCAATTTTATTTTGTTTATTTAAACTAAAAATTTTCGAACAGATAATCACTAAAATAAGTAAAAATGTTTACTTGCTATAACTTGGTATATTTCGCATTTGTGAAGATTATCTAATAATTCAGCCCTATCTCCTATACAAGTTCACTAGAATTCTGAAATAAGAGGGTAAGTCGAAAAGAAAGTTTCGTTATTTTTTATAGTTGAACGGGTAAAAATAGTTCAATATATAAAGCACTTTTATTTCGGCGCCATTCATTTATTTTCCCACAAAATCAACAAATTTATTTAAGCGATTGTCATGTCGTAACATGTGGTAGCACATAATACAGAAAAAATATCTTCAATATACTGTGAGTAGTGTGATATTGGGGTTCCAATATAATGGACTAGCTCAGCCAGATCTCTAACCTCGTTTGCTCCCTTTCTCATGCTGTCATTCCGATCGGGTGGCGGCCATATTTGTTTAGACCTTGGCGTCTTTGTTTCCTAATTATTTTGAGTGTCGCCTGCTAGAGTGTACCACTGGTGGCCATCAGCTTGAGTTTTCCATTTGCCATTCCGATGGTAACTGTTAAAGTGTGCCACTAGTGAACACCAACTAGTTTACTATTGTTTCTGATGTCCCGTGCTAGGTGGTAGTAGTTTATATATTAATTTTTTTACAGCTCCAATTTATGGACGAAGTTTAATTTGCCATACACGAGACTTTCGCCTCTATCGACAAATGCATTTTGATGTAACTTAAAAATTCCCTGGAGCATGCAATCCTCCATCTGCCATACCTTACGCTGGTAGACACGTACCCAAACCAACTGTGCTATCGATACAGGCAGCAATAGGCAGTTTTAAATGAGGTAAAAATATTAAAATGCTTAATTGTTATTACTTTAGCTATACAATATATTACAAAATATTTTTATTAAAAAATTTTATTAATCTGATTGAATATATTTTTTATTATTGTCAAAATCTTACATACAATAAAATGTATCACAATTAAACATTCAATTTAATTACTTTGCTTTTTTAAAACAGTCATAAATCAATAACTTAATTTTTAAAATAAATATAAAATCGACTGATTTCAGAATTTATTTTGCAATTACCAGTCAAATCATATATACAGTACACCTTACGCACATCAAACTTTCAGTTTGCATTATCTTAGCTACAGACAATAATTTATTCAATCGATGTAATTTTTATGCAAACTTTATAAATGTCTGATTTGATGAAAAAAAAAATTATTTTCAATGAAATCAGCCGTATAATATTGCAAAAGTAATCAAAACATTTAATTGTTTATACTATACCTCTGAAAATAAATTTAATCGACATGGACAGACTCGGAAGATCAAGCTAGGTGGCTGGCTTTGAGAATGTAAAAACCTACTACCTTGCAATTTTAGATGACTGCGCGCCCGTGTCGGGCCGGGTAACCTGAGTACACACATGGGAAGAACAATGTTAGCAGTTTTGCGGGTATGGAACCGTAGGATGTCAGGTAACCTTAGTCTGCTCACATGCACAAATGTGAGGTGCCATGTTAGCAGGTTCAACCTGCTACATTTTTACTTGACAGTTTACTTTTTCATGCGAATACTAAATTTTTTTTACAGTAAAACCTATTTATAATTATGTTTGTAAATAATTTACATTGTATTTATTTTTAACAAAAAATTTATTGCTCAGTGCATGTCTACGATCGTAGTTATTTTCAAGGCTTGTTCTGAATTAATTGAAATGTGTATAAAATAAATTACGTATTAATTTTTTTATTTCATGTAGCATTAAAAAATTTTTAAGACACAAATATAGCAATTAGCATAACATATAACTCGTACTTTTAATACGAATAATAATATGTTGTCACAAANTACAGTAAAACCTATTTATAATTATGTTTGTAAATTATTTACATTGTATTTATTTTTAACAAAAAATTTATTGCTCAGTGCATGTCTACGATCGTAGTTATTTTCAAGGCTTGTTCTGAATTAATTGAAATGTGTATAAAATAAATTACGTATTAATTTTTTTATTTCATGTAGCATAAAAAAAATTTTAAGACACAAATATAGCAATTAGCATAACATATAACTCGTACTTTTAATACGAATAATAATATGTTGTCACAAATTGCTCTTATAGGTCTTGGTTCGATACCATATATTTCATAAGCATACATAGATGTGCTAGTAGATATTCCAAGTGATACAGATTTTTGAACTCTTATTTTCATACCTAAAGACAATTTGGCAACATAAGCATCGATTCTTCATGCATGTTCGATGCCATATATAAGCATACATTTGCTATGTAATTATTTTCAAGTTCGTGGGACCGTGACATGCCTGATTATAGTATATCAACCAAATTTCCTCAAATCGTGTTAAAATCTTAATATGCACCCAGTATAAACCAACTTACAGGCATAGTTGTCTACAATTTGCGAACAATTTGGGCTAGGTAATTAAAATTAAGTTTTCGGGCATCGTTTCCGACCCCGAGAATGTATCTATGTTGGACAAACTGTGGCTACAGGTTTGTTACGAAATTTATATTGAACATGTGTGTACATATAAAAACATTTATATATAAACCGAAATGTTGTAAGCATACGTGTATATTGTGTGGCATAGTACCCAGTACAGAAATGGGCGACTGGCACATTGTTTTAATTGCTGTTTTGCTATGATTGTAGCAATATTGTGCTAATGAGATTATACAATGTGAAATTCGATTTTTAATATGTTAATAAAAATAATTATATTCTAAAATCAAGAATGTTACTATTTGTAAATATACAATGATCAATTTATGACTTAAATACAGTAATAAAATACGGATTTGGTATAAGAGTAACTTTGATAAGAATTAAATCTTCCACTAAACAAAGTTATAATCAGAGATAAATATTTTTTAAACAACTATTGTATTACACACTACCAAGAAGCCAAACATGTAAACAGTTATTCTCTTGAAATCCGAACACTGGGTCACTGATTTCTGTGACAGAAATTCTAACAAACATATTTCAAATACCTTTTTATTTGACACATTTTGACTAATTATAGAAGCATATAACTTTTCCTCATGAAAGGCGATACAGACGCGGGCGATTAAACAACAATTAATATGCGTTTTATGATGCTAATTTGCTAAGTTGCAAATTGCCAATACAAATTTATTAGGAACAACTTCACACACATTCGATTGAAATAACCCAAAATCTGAGTTCGTTAAACCTAGGAAAAAACTACTAAATAAATATATTGCTTTAATTATTCAGCCACTGATTGTAAGTTATTTACCTAGAAACGATACAAATATTTAATAAGATCATCCTGATCTTACAGGAAAATAGAAGACTTACTTAAAAATTTATAATGTTGCTGGAAAGGTTAATTCAATAGATCCGATTATTTTTAAGGTGCATCTCCTTAAATACCGTTTCTAGTGAGAATAACTTATTTTTCGTAAATGGCATTGCATAAGTAGAACATATTAAGACATTGTGTATCCTATATAAGAAAACATACACATGTTTTATGGAGTGTAATGTTCTATCTTACAAACAGATTTTTTTGTAAAATTATATATTTAAAAATTGTTTTGAAGGGCATTGTAAGAATTATTGATTTTTTAAATTTACTCACCAGCGATCTTATTTAATATTTTATTATGAATAATTATTTACCTTCTCTGGAAGTAGGGGGATCCTTTAGCGAATGTTTCTCTGGATGATTGTTTATGTGGTGATTTATTGTGGTTGCCAAAAGGAACATAGGCAAGAGAATAACTGGTAACAACGGTAAGAACCTCAGCTTCTTGTAGCGGTAATTCTTTCCTTCGTCGATCACACACCACCTATAGATAAAAAGTAAAGTAGAAAAATTATTGAACAAAACCTTATTTCTTGTTAGCTTAAACGTTAAAAAAGGGTTTTTTAAATTAATATTTAGAAATATTGATAGATAAATTACGAAGTTATTCATTTTCGTGTTATAAAAGGACATCGTTCTACCCAACAGTTTACTAAGTAAATATTAAAAGTTATTTACTATCTTCCACTGCAAATAAATAACAATGTAAGTAATACCTGTTTGGTTGTTAGATAGCATACGTGGTCTTATACACAGCCAACAATTGTAAAACTTTTATTTTCATAACACAACTTTCGTATGAAGTATCTGGTTCTTTATAAAGTTACCGTAATTTTTAATATGCATTTAAAATTTTACAAGGTGCGAATAAAAAAAATCAAATTGTTCATTTGTAACAATTATTTTCCTAGATTTACAATCAGCATATATCACATACTAATTAATATAAGTTTGGTATTATTTGGTTCTTTCATTATGACTGAATGTCATTGTTAAATCATATGATGATAGCTGCCGAATTACAACCAATTATTCTCTGCTTAATATTTTTTTCACCAATTTTAATTAGAAAACAATAAATTACTGATATAATAAACAAGCCTTTTTTCCTCTCTAAGGGTGCAAATAAACTAAACGAAACTTTAAAATCTTATATGGTAAAATTTTATAGCCACTATTCTGCAAAGAGAGGACTTTAACAAAAAATATTGTTATGTGGGGCTATTTTACAAAATTGTAGAGAAATGATACTCTTTATTGAATAATTTTATGGTATTAAAACATATTCTTAGCATACAAAGTTATGGCCTAATTTGAAATTTGTTTCGTATTTTCGTAGATAAAGCATACTTAGCTAAGAGGTTTTATGTCCGCCATTATTAAAATAAGTGCCTAAACCTCTTATAAACATATCAGTTTACATGGCCTGCCATAGTGCTACTTGTATACCAAATTTGGTATGAATCTGTTGGCTTTTCCAGAGATATGGCAACATTTTTAATTTATCGTGTAATGCTATCTTACAAAGTGGCATACAAAAGTCCCTATTTGGAGACACATTTGGTGGTTGCAATATCTACTACCAGAATACAATGATAAGTTTGAATTAATTACGAGATTTAGACGATATATATTACTAAACTAAAATAGCAATATGTCGCCATTTTGAAAATAGGTGCCTGGCCCATTTAAAGCATACGAGTTTATTACAACTGCCGCAGTACTAATTGTATGCCAAATTTGTTAGAAATCGGTTAATTGCTTCCCAAGAAATTTTGTACAAACTGTATTTATTTGTGTGGCGCTGTATTTAAAAATGGCATAGAAGGAGGATTTGTGTAGACACATTTGAAAGTTGTAATATATACTGTCAGCACACAAAATTATGTTGGAATTGATTATATTGTCCTGATGATGTAGCATACTGAGCTAGAAAACTGCTACATGGACACCATTTTGAATATAAGTACTTCAGTAACCAAAAACATACAAATTTTGTCATCTGCCACAGTATTACTTATGTGCTAAATTTGGTAGGAATCGGTCAATTGTTTGAAGAGATATGAAACAAAAACTTAATTACTTAATGTAGAGATATCATACAAAATGGTAGATAAAAGTTGCTGTGTGTTGGGTTGTATGATGCTTGTAATATAAACTTTCAGTGGTCAAAGTTTGGTCGAAATGGGATAAACGGTATGGTAGATATGCTTAAGTAACCTAAAATATTACAATGACAGCCATTCTGATAGTAAATTGCAAATCAATTTAAATTTCATATAGTTACATGGCCTACCCAAGTTTTACGTACTTGACCAATTTTGTGAGAATTGTTTAATTAGTTTTTGTGATATAACATAAAATATATATTTATTTAGTGCTATATTACAAAATGGCGGACTAAGAGTCATATACATCTCTTAATTTAATGCTCACATGATGCACTGTTAACACACCAAATTTTTATTTAATCGGTTGAACGATTTTTGAGATATGGCATATCGTCCTAAATATAAAAATTGCCGCCAGTTTTAAAGTAAGCGCTAGGAGTGGACAAAAAACTAAAAATGTCAAATGTCCTTACTAAGTTCTCTATGTGTGCCGAATTTGGTGAAATTCGGTTTACGCGTTCAAAAATTGAAAAATAGGACACATATGACCAGACACACACACAACACATACACACAGACACGCAGATATGAAAGTAATCCCACAAGCCTTTAATTCTTTCGTAAATTAGGCTAAAAACTCTGACCCTGACTTTTGCATTATAGAAACATAATACATTTTCAAAGTGCGATTGCTTTATTTTCGTATTTAGCGAAGCAAATCCATTTCAGAGGATACAGCTATACCACAATAATAATTCCTTAGTATATAAATTGTTTCACGATTATAGTAGTATCAGATAGAAAAACTCCAATTATACGTATGGTTGTATGAAAACATTTCTCTATAAGCATGGCAGGTAACGTTAAATATGCTAACTATGAATCTGACAGGACAGAAATTTTTCGAAGAGTTTGATCTTTTTATTATATATTGTAAAAAATACAATATTGTAATCCACATAATATAAATGTATACATATATAATCTGTATAAGTGAAAGACATACAAAATCCAGATAAACACATTCATCGATTTAAATTAATCATTACAATTTAAATACGATAGAAAAACGTATCAAGACATTATGAAATGATAAGAAGGAACAATTATCTTGTATTAGTCAAACAACAAAAGTATGGTATTTTGATACCATAAAATATAAAATCTGCTATCCAGAAGAATTAGATATAGGAATTGCAGTAAGCTATATAAAAAAAATTTGTCAAATAATTCTGCAGTGAAATATATTTTACAAGTTGACTTGCAATACCATAAATAACTGCATGATATGCATTCAGATAATTCTTTTGTTACTGAAGGTAGAAACAAATTATTGTTAGCCTAGAGTATAAAGAAAAGTATGTATTACATTACAGAATGTTGAAATTTTTCTTAGAACATGGTTAAAAAATAACTGTTGCCTTTAGAAACTTAAATACAAACAAAGAATTGATTTAAAGAAATATGTAGATCTAAATATTAATATGAGAAATACACAAATAAATGTCTTTGAAAAAGAATTTCCATAAACTAATATTTAATTCAGTACATGGCAGAACTGTGGAAAAGATGGGGAAGAGCTTTAATATAGATCTGATTACTTATATGAAGACGAATGAAAAGTTAGCATTCTAACATAGCTATAAACATTCAACAATAATAAATTAAAATGTAACTACAGAACATATGAATGAAACAAAGGTTTTATATTTACTAAACTAATTTGCCTTGATATAGCTAAAATTTAAATATGTATAGTTTTCAGTGTAACATTATAAAAGCATAATATAAGTAAAACGTATATTCATCTTGGATGATAATTCATTAATGAAAACTATTATAAAGAAATTTCAGACAGGCAAATATACTAAAGATATCATTAATATTTTAGATTTTGAATTTTTAAATCATTTTTGTAACCAGTATTAAAATAAATAAGAACTAGATAGATAAAAAAATTTATCTTTTTAATTTTTAATTTTAAACAAACTATAAACCACACTAATTAATATTTAGAATTTAAATTAATAATTAATATTGTACATATTACATCTTCCATCTCTAAAATATTATAAATATTAGCAACATTAATGCCATCAACTGACATTTAATTTCTCTATTATAAAAATGTATATTTCAAAATGTAAATATTAACTTTAATACATAAAAAATACGCAGGTCGACATTAAAAATGCAAAAGTAGTTTT
This sequence comes from Clitarchus hookeri, assembly GCA_002778355.1. NCBI lineage: Eukaryota > Metazoa > Arthropoda > Insecta > Phasmatodea > Phasmatidae > Clitarchus > Clitarchus hookeri. Next base: position 89,053 of record NQII01003599.1, read on the forward strand.
TCGTTAAAAATTAAAAGTATAATTGTTATAAATTTAAAATTTTTTATCATTTTGCCACATAAAAATGTGGAATAAACGTATAAAAAACTTTGAAAAAAAAAAAGCAATTTTTGCCGAAAGAACAAACATGAGCAAATAAATTATTTATAAGTTAGAAATTTGCATTATTTAATGAGGTGGATTTTTCTAACAAATAATGCTTATGTTTACCATTGAGACTTACTTATCGATATAAAAATGCTAATTCTCCTAAATATGCTAAAATATATGAAAATTAAGTTTTTTTAAAAACATTTTGTGGAGTAGAAATTTGCAGAAACATAAGAGTAATAAAAGCGGTACATAGCCAAGTAAAACATTAACAATGATAAATGCATTAATAATATCACCATCAATACAAAATATTTAGAAATATGACGTACTGCTAATAAACATAAATTTTTATCATTTCATTTGTATTTATCTGCATCAGATAACAGTTGTTTATGAACATCAAAGAAAATAACAGATACTTCATTTGACACAGATTATGCTGACTGAGGTAGGAATGACTTTTAAAAACGTGAAATACCAGTGCCCAATGTCGAGTATGGAGCAAATTTCGCTCGTTATATTAAAAATTAAACATGTAAAAACCGCCTGAAACACCTACAAATTTTAGCAGGATTTTTTTAGGGGAAACTAGTTCGAACATGTTTTATATAAATTCAGATTTGATGCATAAGATCAATTTAATTAAAGGACGTACAACTTGATAATCCAGATTTTTTAATAGTCGGTTTACAGACTAATAGAAAAGAAGGATTCGTAAAGAACTTAGAAAAATTGATTTTTATGTCTTTATTTTAATGTTTATTATTATCTCTATTAAGTAGGGGGTATTTTAGTAGATGTTAGAATTATTGATCATTGTGTTGCGTACTATTGAGTACATAGAATTAAATTACAGGAACTTTTCAACATCTACAGTTGCTGATATCCAGCTAGGAAGGTTGGATATGACACAATGTGTTCACCTCTAGTAAGAAATGCATGGAAATAGAGATGGTTAGTGAATAGGATCAAGAAGGAAACAACAACACGAAAAAGGCAAAACTTGTTGGATTATATAAATTGTGAATAGACTCGGGTAAGGAAAGGACAAGCCAATAAAGAAGATAAAAATTTGATTCTGAATGAAAGAGAAACGTATTTCCTAAGAGACAGAAACTTCGGAGAGAGGGCAGTTCATGGTTGTGGTTTCTTGGTTTTAATCGTTTGATAAATTCACCTTGTCAATTGGCACCACACCACACATAATTGTTCGTTTGTGTTCTGATCGTAGTACAAAGGTAATATACACAATTTTTATCTGAAAACGTTGAATTTTTGTTATATTGATATCAGGTGTAAGCAAACCTTGAAATACTAAAGAAAACTTTTCTTAACACACTTGAAAGATATACGATATTGTGCTTTTGAATGACGATTGTCTGTAAAGAAATACACAGGGAAATGGCTGTTTTCGTTCCTAAATAGGCGCAAAAGAATAATTATGCTAGCCTATCATAGAGTTGTGAGTGCTGAGGTAAAAAATTGATTAAGATTTTTGAGGATGGTGAAGTGAAAAATAAAATCATGTTTGAAAATGAGTTGAGATGCAGTATATGATTTCATTTCTGCATCTGATATATGGTTGATTACGTAATACAGAATTTCGGCGAGAGAAGCAGTCAGCTTTATGTGATGTTTCAAATGTAACTTAGAAATCGGTATCGTTATATTTTTTATACTCTGGAGAGCCAAAAAAACTTGTATAGGCGTGTGTATGCAAATAACAGAGGTGTGGAACCAATCAGAGTAACGCGATGTGGTCGGCAGCGAATATATAAGACAGCAAGCGTCTGGCAAAGTTGCTTCATCGGCTACTGCTGCTAAAATGGTAAGTTATCAAGATTTAAGTGACTTTGAACGTGGTGTTATAGTCGGCGCACGAGAGATGGGACATAGCAATTCCGAGGTAGCGATAAAATTTTGATTTTCACGAGTGTACCGTGAATATCGAGAATCCGGTAAAACATCAAATATACGATATCGTGAACGAACGGGAAAAACGACGACTGACGAGAATCATTAAACGTGACAGACGTGTAACCCTTTCTCAAAGTGGCACAGATTTCCATGCTGGGGCATCAACAAGTGCCAGAGTGCGAACTATTCAACGGACCATCATTTATATGGGGTTTTGGAGCCGAAGGCCCACTCGTGAACCATTATTGACTGCACGAAACAAAGCTTTAGACCTCGCCTGGGCCCGCCAACACCGCCATTGGAATGTTGATGACTGGAATCACGTTGCCTGGTCTGACGAGTCTCGTTTCCAATTGTATCGGGCGGATGGACGTGTACGGGTATGGAGACATCCTCATGAATTCATTGGACCCTACATATCAACAGGGGACTGTTGAAGCTGGTGGAGGGTCTGTCATAATATGGGGCGTGTGCAGTTGGCGTGAAATGGGACCCCTGCTATTTCTAGATACGACTCTGACAGGTGACAGATACGTAAGCATCCTGTCCGATCACCTGCACCTATTAATGTCCATTGTGCNTCATTGGACCCTACATATCAACAGGGGACTGTTGAAGCTGGTGGAGGGTCTGTCATAATATGGGGCGTGTGCAGTTGGCGTGAAATGGGACCCCTGCTATTTCTAGATACGACTTTGACAGGTGACAGATACGTAAGCATCCTGTCCGATCACCTGCACCTATTAATGTCCATTGTGCATTCCGACGGACGTGGACAATTCCAGCAGGACAATGCGACACCCCACACTTCGAGAGTTCCTACCGAGTGGCTCCCGGAACACTCTTCTGACTTTAGACACTTCCATTCGCCACCTAAATCACCAGACATGAACATTATTGAGCATATCTGGGATGCCTTGCAACGTGCTGTTCAGAAGATATCTCCACCGCCTCGCACTCCTATGGATTTGTGGACTGCCCTGCAGGATTCATGGTGTGAATTGTCTCCTGCATACCTTCAGACATTAGTCGAGTCCATGCCACGTCGCCTTGCGGCACTTCTGCGTGCTCGTGGGGGCCCTACACGATATTAGACAGTTGTACCAGTTTTTTTGGTTCTCTAGTGTATGTCTACAGGTGTGATAATTTGGCATATTTGTAACTAAGGTCAGTTTGGCATGCATACATACAATTAATTATTCGAGAACTTAAAAGAATCGACAGATGCGTACAATAAATAAATTGCTTTGGTTGTTTCTTAATAGTTTGCTCACATTATGTCGACGGGTAATTGTGGAAGTTGGGGAGAGGGTATGGACTCTTAACGATCCGAACTATTNAGTTTGCTCACATTATGTCGACGGGTAATTGTGGAAGTTGGGGAGAGGGTATGGACTCTTAACGATCCGAACTATTATTAAAATACTTCCAAAAACAGCATAAACATCCATGCTATACACGAGATTCCAACCAATAACTCGTCGCATAATAATCTTGCCTACGGAGTTCGAAAATGTAATAAATAATATAGAAAAAGAAGTGTTAAACTTGGAGCGTAACTCAGGAGCGAGACTTAATTTTTCACAGCGGAGCTATGGGTATTAAAAAATATTTTAGTGTAGGGAATTGAGTAAGTAGGTGGTCGACTGGGAAGAAGGTTCGACAGTTTCTAGAATAGTTGTAAATATATCGGTTATTGTAATTATTGTTGGGTTATCGGTAGTCTTATATGTATTTTCCAACCAAGTTTTATAAAGGATTTGGAGTCAAAATAGTTTTGCTATACTATTATTTGATAAATAAATATTTTTTCTACATTTTCTCAGTCCTTAGTGGCTTAGTGGTGAAAAGTTTTATATGCGAGAATGAGGAAGATTAAGAAACAGTGAGCTTGAAATATGTTTGTGGGTTTTGAAGTTGTATCCAGTCTCAGGAACCTCACGTCCTCTTATTTGTGTACATTCTAAAAATGCCACCTCAGTGACTGTGGACAGAACATTTTTATAACAGCCAATTCTGCTAATATATTAGATTTATAAGATTATTATATTGTTAACACATAAAAAATTGCATTTAGTTTGTGTCGGTTGAAATTGAACATGAGCTGATATACATAATCACTATTAATTCCTTTTCTCCAAGAAATCTCAGTATTCAATGTATTACGAAACGTTTAAATTCCATAAATGCATACAACTGTATACATTGTTTGCCATAAAATAAATGATTAATATTGATGCTTGTCTTGCATTTTACTTGCAAATGTCTATTTCACTATGAATAGATAGTCACCCAAACTAATCAGTTCCGATAAAATTTTGCATTCAGTATTCTAAAGATTCTATAAAGCATGATTTTTAGATTTATCAAAATATTTTTAATGCAAAAATCATGACAAAATTATTCNTTCTAAAGATTCTATAAAGCATGATTTTTAGATTTATCAAAATATTTTTAATGCAAAAATCATGACAAAATTATTCTTTACAATAAAAAAAACAATACATTTAATATGCAAATTTTTAAATGTTCTAATGTTTGATAAAGTCAAAATATTTAAAGAATGTATAATATCGAATTTAAATTTTAATGCGATTGTAAAATATTCTGTTTTATTGAATGAGAAATTTAAAACGCACATGACCTTATACTACTTAAAAATACTGCAAAGGTAAGTTCAATTGTAAAGGCGCCTCCTATTTAACTGCTTTGTGCATTTGTGNTATACTACTTAAAAATACTGCAAAGGTAAGTTCAATTGTAAAGGCGCCTCCTATTTAACTGCTTTGTGCATTTGTGGCCTAGAAGCTTGGGAGCGATAAAGGCGACTCTGACACGCGCTTCTTGTGCCCCGTCACTCCTACGCGCAAGGCGCTGAATTGGCGAGTTGTGTTCTCGTCGTGTCACGTGTACCTATGCTACTATAAGTTATTGGTGGAAAGCCTGCCACAAAGTGCAGTGCATGTATCTATAATCATTTTGCATGTTTCCAAGGAGTATATTTTAAAATATAGCAGTGCAAAAAGCCGTTATAAACTTGTATGTTGCTCCAGAATGGCATTTGTAATGGGCATGGTGTCTCCAGACATGATATACGTCCCTCGTCTGAAGTGTTTTTTCTTGTCATATGAAGGAATTATGGAAACACGCTAAGATTTATAATGAAATACGTGGATTTAAAACAGTCGGCAATGCAACGCAAGCCACAGGTGGCGGCACACTTTAGTTACTGCAGCCATCGCATCTATTCATAAATGGCTGCGGAAAAAACGAGTTTTTTCACGTACAAGGACATACAAAAATGGATCACAGTCGGACTGAATCAAATCCCAAATCTGTTGATATCTTGCTATTATAAAGCTTGATTAGGACGGAAACTTGGAAAGTACTCCATTTACAACCTGCATCCACTCTGTTCATTCGTAAAATTCAAAATATTACCTAAATATATTTTCTTGGAGATAATAAAAGTTTAAAATTTTGGTTTAGCCANTCATTCGTAAAATTCAAAATATTACCTAAATATATTTTCTTGGAGATAATAAAAGTTTAAAATTTTGGTTTAGCCAAATGTTTAAATTTAAATTAACAAGTGTTCGAATTATTGTGATAACACTACTTTTCCACGAATGAGCGAACTAGTTATGCGTTTTTCATATTTCTTGGCTTAACTTGGTGGTAAAAATGAACACAACCGAACTATTTTGAAAATATTGTGAAAGGAAAATGTTTCGNTTTCTTGGCTTAACTTGGTGGTAAAAATGAACACAACCGAACTATTTTGAAAATATTGTGAAAGGAAAATGTTTCGCTCAGTGAAGTATTATTGATATAAATATGTAAAGATTTTTATTTTATAAGACTTGATTTTCGTAATATATTACACAAGAAACAAGCAGGGTAAAATTCCATTTTTGCGAATGGAAAGAAAAATGTAGGACTCTTATACAGGCAACTTTGGAAAAAGATTTTGGGAATAATTCATGTTTTGTTATTCATGTTGACCATTCAATGATAACAGAAATTAAGCAACTAAAGTTTATTGTTACCTGTCGCTGGTCTGCATCGCATCCCCTTGCCCATCGTGCTCGCGAGACCGAGGGTATGTTGGAAGGTACGAGTTGTACCATAAGAACAGTGGGCGGCTACCGTAAGATCAGTGGGCGGCGATTACAAAGGTTAGCGGCTGCGTGCCACCGCGATAAGTCATTTACAATGCGCGCGCTCCTGACCTTGTGTGGATTGAGTTTCTGTGTTTATCTGAAAGAATTTTCTGGTTCATTGGCCTTGCCTATCTCAGCGAGACTCGGGGTGCGGTGACCCTTCCAGGTTGGGCGAACTGAAATTATTTAAGCTGAGAGTTTGGACGACTGTACGACATTAAGTGTTATACGACGATCCAGTAGAGCAACGAGTGGCGACAGAAGAGACCAGTGGGAGTAAAATCTGCGGACTGTGAGCATCCCTGCAGTGTAGAGTGCGACCGGCAGACAGGACTATTGAACTCGATGAGTGAGTGTACGACATTTCAAATGATGGCAACAGACAGACTGAACTTGTGTTAATAATGAGTTNATTGAACTCGATGAGTGAGTGTACGACATTTCAAATGATGGCAACAGACAGACTGAACTTGTGTTAATAATGAGTGTGAATTAAGTTACTAAAATCAATACAAAAACACTCAGAAGGACCTTAATTAATATTGAGAGAGACATAAAATATTGCGCTCACAGAGAACAAAAAGCGTCATAGTTATGATAGATTAATTTTGTAAAAAACAATAGCTGTGTGAATAAATNTGCGCTCACAGAGAACAAAAAGCGTCATAGTTATGATAGATTAATTTTGTAAAAAACAATAGCTGTGTGAATAAATAAAAAAATTTATTCAGTTATTTTATTTTTATTAATATATCCATCCCTCACGAAATCGAATACTCCCCTCTGGCATTTTGTAACACTGGTGTCAGAAGTGGGAAGGAGGCAATTATTAAAAGTTGATTTGTAAAGTAAGTTAGGCAATAAGCAAGTAATTGGTGATGTATTGTAATAGTTGTAGGCTGAAATATTAACATTGTTTTAAACAACCATCACAACAATGTTAACTAGAAACATGTTGGCAGAACTGGCAGCTTTGAGAGTATTAATTGAGGGTTTAAGTTTTCAAGTGAGCGCAAGTGCAAATAGCTTGAGGGAAGATGTAAAATGTTAAATAAGTTATATAAGTGATTTAGTAGACACGAAAATAACACAGTAAATGGAAATATATAAAGGAAAAAAGACACTGTAAATGAAAATATTGACAGGAAAATAGAAGGCATTAGCGAGTTAGTGAATACGAGAATTAATTTAGTGGAGGAGAAAATAACAGTGTAAATAAAAGAATGATTATGGTAAATTAAATATTTAACAGTGTAAACAACAGGATGTACAGTGTCGAGAATGAAGAAAAACCGTACATGAGAGCATTACAGAAGGAATCGTAGGAATTCTTTCAGCAGCGGAGTTTCACTATCATCACACTGACAGCCGAGAAAAGTGGAGAAGCAGTGCAAGTCGTAAGCAATACAGCAACCTCGGAGGATAACCCGAAGCTCTATAGCATTGGTGTCGCGCAGCCAGGAGTGGGGAATGGGGTCTTAATTAAGCCGGTCCCTCACTATGGCCGGAATTCTTAACGGGAGTACTTACATCAGTTTGAAATAGTCACCACCCTGAATGACTGGTCAGATTAACAGCGGGCTTACTACCTCGAAGCTGTACTGAGAGGCCCTGCACTGAGCATACTACATTCTCTGCCAGATCGACAACGAATGGAGTACCCCACACTGGTGTCGGCCTTAGAGCTACGTTTCGGCGAACGATACCTGCGGCATGCCCATTATGCCCAACTGCGAAGCCGTACCCAGCGGCCATAAGATCACCTGCAGGAGCTATGGCAAGGCATTGTGTAGCTTTCCCACCTATCTCTGAAGGAGTGCCTGATGAGGCGCACGACATCATCACAGTCGGCTTTTTCATTGATGTCATCGCCGATACAGAGGTACGGCAAGTGGTAAGTCTGGCTGCACACCACAACATGCATGACGCCCTGGCCCGAGCATTGGAGGTGAAGTCAACAAGGCAGGGGACCGCACCCCGACGTCCGGTACTGGCAGTGACGCTGAACTAAGACGACGAAGACAGAATAACGAAGACACTGAAGGAGTTGCAGATGTCAGTGAGGGACATCGCTTCCCGGGCACATGCGCCATGGCTTCGACGCCCCTACCAAAATGGCCTGAGTGTTGGTTTTTTGGACAGCCAGGATACCAGAGAGCCTACTGCCCACAACAACAGCAGCAACAACACAGGCAGCAGTGGGACGATAGGCAGAGAGATGTGGGTGAGAGTACAACATATTCGGAAAACTTGTTAACAATATTCTTGTGGGGCGAATGTCGGTGACTGCTATAAGGAAGGCCACAGTGTTCTTACGTGTACGTTCGGTTGAATAGGATTTGGATGCAATACTGGTGGAGGGGAACCTAAATGATGTACCTTGCCAGATGGTTGTCGACACTGGGGTGACCATAACAGTAGTAAGACCGGACATCCTCGGATCTTTCCCTTAGCCATCGCACAACAATAGTATGTAACAATGCTAATTGACTATGGTAACAGGTGAGACCACGCCAGTTATAGGTAAGAGAAATGTGAACTTCAAGTTTGGTGACATTTTCCTAGAGCACGATATGTACTACATAGCATAAATAGACGATGAATGTATTTTGGGGTTGATGTACTATACAGGCTGAGGTGCGTTATCGATACAAGACTTGGTTTGCTACGGGTAGGCAGTACAGGTGGTGTCATTACAGCACGATTTGCCCTTACCAATTAGCTGACTGTAGTATTTTGTTAACCCACTGTGCTACATGCTTATAGTGAATGTGTCATTACAGGCAGATGTCAAGGAATATTTGCCATTTATTTGGGTATAATTGAGCCAGCATAAAGAGGTGGTGTCCTGCTAGATATTATCGATATTGCAATGAATTTTTTTCTCTTCTAATTCTGGCAGTTTTCCAGTTACAATTATATATTTGTCCGATAGTGCCATTCGTNAGCAGTGGGACGATAGGCAGAGAGATGTGGGTGAGAGTACAACATATTCGGAAAACTTGTTAACAATATTCTTGTTGGGCGAATGTCGGTGACTGCTATAAGGAAGGCCACAGTGTTCTTGCGTGTACGTTCGGTTGAATAGGATTTGGATGCAATACTGGTGGAGGGGAACCTAAATGATGTACCTTGCCAGATGGTTGTCGACACTGGGGTGACCATAACAGTAGTAAGACTGGACATCCTCGGATCTTTCCCTTCGCCATCGCACAACAATAGTATGTAACAATGCTAATTGACTATGGTAACAGGTGAGACCACGCCAGTTATAGGTAAGAGAAATGTGAACTTCAAGTTTGGTGACATTTTCCTAGAGCACGATATATACTACATAGCATAAATAGACGATGAATGTATTTTGGGGTTGATGTACTATACAGGCTGAGGTGCGTTATCGATACAAGACTTGGTTTGCTACGGGTAGGCAGTACAGGTGGTGTCATTACAGCACGATTTGCCCTTACCAATTAGCTGCCCTGTAGTATTTTGTTAACCCACTGTGCTACATGCTTATAGTGAATGTGTCATTACAGGCAGATGTCAAGGAATATTTGCCATTTATTTGGGTATAATTGAGCCAGCAGAAAGAGGTGGTGTCCTGCTAGATATTATCGATATTGCAATGAATTTTTTTCTCTTCTAATTCTGGCAGTTTTCCAGTTACAATTATATATTTGTCCGATAGTGCCATTCGTCTTGAGTAGGCGGCCGTGATATGTGTTTGCAATCAGGTCAAACTGGTACTTCCAAATGTTCCAGAAGATTCTTGGGTAAAACGAATCGAATGTCCTTTACCAGAAGTACTGGAGGAACTGCTAATAACTACAAGAAAAAGTTAAACGGGCTCCAGAAGAAAGCTGTCATTGAATTACTGCAGAGAAATTGGGATACCTTCTCATGTAGACTAATATACCTTCACTGGACTAATATCACCTGAAACTACATTGACACACTAGATGCTGGGCCCATAAAGCAGCCACCGATCCATGAAGGATCTAGATATAATAGAACCATCAGTTAGTCCATGGTCATCCCCCATCGTTCTTGTTTAGAAGAATGATCGCTCTTTAAAGTTTTGTGAAGATTATCGCCAGCTTAATAACGTAACAAAAAAAGACTCTTATACAACTCGAAGGATATACAACACACTGAACAACCCTGCATGTCGCAGTGGTTTTCTACTCAATACGTGAAGAGTGGGTACTGGCAGTGCGAGGTGGCCCCAGAGGGCCAAGTGAAGACTTAATTTCGCTTCCAAGAGAAAGGAACCTGGCAGTTTAAAGTTATACCTTTTGGGCTTTGTAATCTCCCTGCCACCTGCGAATGCCTGATGGAAAAAAAACCTTCGTTTGGTATCTGTCAGATTTACCTACATGACATTGTTGTAACATGAAGGGCATTTGAAGATCACATATCATGCTAAGACTCTGTATTCAAGAAAGCAGCTGCAGTCAACTTGAAACAAGTTCCTAAGAAGTTCCACCTGTTCCAAAAGAAAACAAGTTTCTTGGGATATGTATTGTCAGTCCACGGAATTGAAACAGACCCCGAGAAGACAAAAGCAATAAGAAATTCGCCGACACCAGCTAGCAAAACCTAAGTGAGGAGTTTTATGGTATTATGTGACAACTGCCCAATTGGTACCCGGGTTCACCACGATCGCCAAGCCACTACATTAACTGACTAAATCAAAAAGGAAATTTCATTGGACCACTGAGCATTAAATTGATTTTAATAAGCTAAAGGAATTTCTGATATCTCAATTATCCCTGGGATTCCCTCAAAGTGAGGGCATTCTCATTTTGGATACTGATGCTAGTGATGTAAGCATTGGAGCAGTGTTATCTTATATTCAGGATGGGAAGGAGAGACCGCTAGAATACTTCAGTTAGGTATTGCTCAAGCCTGAGAGAAATTACTGTGTTATATGCAGGGAGCTTCTGGCCATGGTGAAGGCAATTTCACACTTCCACCCTTACCTTTATGACGGAGGTTTTATTCTAAGAACTTTGTATGCTTTATTATGCTCGCTATTTAATTTCAAAAACACCGAATGTCAAATAGTCTGGTGGATATAGCATCTTAAAGGATCTGATATTGAAATACAGCACACTTCTGGATGACTTCACAGCAATGCAGATGCATTTTCTAGGAAACCATGTGAGTCTTTGTGTCGTCATTGAGAATGCCTAGAAGAAAAGATTGGTGAATCGCAGATTGTATGGAGGTAAAGAATTCGATGTTCTATCTAATGTGATAGTTCACCTACCTGGACTGATGATGGTTGAATGAAAGATCAGCTGAATGATCCCACTTTTCAGCTATTACTAAAGTAGAAAGAAGCTGGCTGTCGACCAAAATAGGAAGAGATATCAAGCCTGAGCAGAGCAGTCACAGCATATTGGGCACAATGGAATTCCCTCGTACTGAAGAATGGTGTGCTTTACCGGGACTAAGAAAGCAATAATGAAAACCACACATGCATGCAGTTGGTCCTTCCAGAATGCAGAGTTCCTGAAGTTTTAAAGGAACTGCACAACACTGCAGCCAGTGGGCACTTTGGTGTTAATAAGACCCTCACAGACTTATACTGAGATTCTACTGGCTTCATTGTCGGGGGGATGTTATAAATGCTGCCGAATGTCTGACACCTGAACTGCGAAGAAGGGCCCAAGGACCAGGGGACATGGCCACCTCCAGAAATACAATTTTGGAGTCTGATTCGAGACGATTGCAGTATATATTTCAGGCCCCTTGCCTACCATATAGAGAGGTAATCAGTATATACTAGGAGCCCTAGAAAACTTTACAAAGTGGCATGAGGCGATTCCCCTCCCGAACCAGGAAGCACATACTGTGGCCGATGCACTCACAGAGCATATCTTCGCGACGTTTGGAGTGCCACTAGAACTCTATTCCGATCAGAAAATAAATTTTGAAGCTGCTGTGTTATATGAGGTGTCACATATTCTGGGAATTAAAAAGACTAGGACTACACCCATACACCCTCAGTCAGATAGAATATTTGATATGCTTAACTGCACTATTAGACAGTAAATGTCGATCTTCGTGACAGACAACCAAAATTACTGGGATTAGAAGGTGCCATTGTTTCTCCTTGCTTACTGCTCGGCAGTTTACAAGTCCACAAGGGAAACACCAACAAGGACGCTGTTTGGAAGAGAGCTTTACCTCCTTGGTGACCTGCTGTTTAGCGTTCCGACAGAACAGGAAGCTGCAGCCCTTGATTATGCCAGCGAATTACATATCAGACTAGTTGGCATTCAGGATTTTGCTAGACAGCACCTCGGAATAAATGGCGACAGGATGAAGTCATGGAATGAAAAGAGCATGTCAGGCGAGCTATTACAAGAAAGACAACTGGTGTGGCTGTACAACCCACAGAGGAAATAAGGGTACTACCAGAAGCTACATAACATTTGGGAAGGTCCCTACAGGCTTATGAATATCAATGATGGAGTATTTCAGATTTGTCGTAAAGGTTCTCGGGCGCAACCGAATATTGTCCACATCGACTGACTGGCACTTTACGAAGGTCTGAGCTTTTAAGAGTCTATTCAGGACGACCAGACTTGANTATTGTCCACATCGACTGACTGGCACTTTACGAAGGTCTGAGCTTTTAAGAGTCTATTCAGGACGACCAGACTTGAAGAGGGGGCAGTGTTATGTGACGCTGCTCTGCATCGCATTCCCTTGCCCGTCCTGCTCACGAGACCGAAGGGATGTTTGAAGGTTAGGGGAGTTGTAACCTAAGAATAGTGTGCAGCAATTGAAAGGTAAGTCTCATCCATCGATGTCCAGGGAGTTGATGTCCGTCTCGCCCTCACACTTGACTGCCTAAACGGCTATTACACAACTGTGAGCACAGCTCCTCAGAATTGGGGTTGACGGCTATACACTACGCCAGCAAACACTACTGAAATTATTTGGTTTTAATTAAAATTTTTTAATAAATTTATAGTATTAAAATAATATGTTAGTATTATGGAATTTGACGGCACACCCAGCACAGAAGCTATAAACAAAAACAAGTGGTTGTAGACATTGGAAAATAGTCGAAACTGCATTAGCTCGAGAAACACCAGATGATTCCAAGCAAGTTTACAGAGAGAAGAAGAATGCCGGGAAGAGGGCAAAGATGTTGCTTTACACAATTAATAGACTTCGTGAAAGTACTCATAATTTTACTTAAAAAATAGTTTGCATGTATCGCCATATCTCACACCATGTGGATCGTTCGGACCATACTCTCCGATGCAGTTGGGAGCACTGAATACATGAAGGTACCAACCCACGACGTACCAGCTCATGACACACNTTGGGAGCACTGAATACATGAAGGTACCAACCCACGACGTACCAGCTCATGACACACTAGGTCAACAACCAGTCTAGAGGATCGACGGATCGTGTGAAAGGTGCAGAGGGATCCTATGGCGAACTTGTCCATGGTATTCACCAATGTTGGGGCTCTTGTGTGCCTACGAACAATAACTTTGCAATAGCAGTAGCTCTGTTTACAACTGTGCCAGGCAAGAGCAATGAGGAACACCACAGACTCGCTGTGTGTGGTGTTTAGAGATGAGTTCTGCTTCATCATGGGGACCGATGCTCATCTTGCCCATGCATGGAGGGCCCCTGGTGAATTCCAAAATACCCAACCTCGCTATTTAGTGGCACACTTCCCCCATGTGATNCCCATGCATGGAGGGCCCCTGGTGAATTCCAAAATACCCAACCTCGCTATTTAGTGGCACACTTCCCCCATGTGAGATTCTATAGTCTGGGGAACCATTGTGTATGATAGCGATTTACTATCGTGTTATGTGGAATATCGATGACCCAGTGGTATGTGGATGAGGTCCTACAGCCCCATCTGCTGTATTTTCTATCAGGAATTCTAGGTGCAATATTTTAGCAGGATAACTCCAAACCGCACATGNCCCATGCATGGAGGGCCCCTGGTGAATTCCAAAATACCCAACCTCGCTATTTAGTGGCACACTTCCCCCATGTGATATTCTATAGTCTGGGGAACCATTGTGTATGATAGCGATTTACTATCGTGTTATGTGGAATATCGATGACCCAGTGGTATGTGGATGAGGTCCAACAGCCCCATCTGCTGTATTTTCTATCAGGAATTCTAGGTGCAATATTTTAGCAGGATAACTCCAAACCGCACATGGCAGACGTAGCCCAGAACTTCCTCAATCATGTCCAAAAACAACCATGGTCTGCCCACTCCCCTGATATGTCCCTAATCAAGCATGCGTGGGAGTGGAAATTCCAGCTGCCACCATGTTACAGTATCTGGAATTTAGAACACGCCATCTAATAGTTGTGATCATATCTGCCTCAGAACGACACGTTGGAGCATATATCGCAGTTCGAAAGGTGTTTCACTTTATTGAATATGACAAAATGGCCTACCACAGATCCACATGTATTTGTTTTGCTGCTCTGTTTTTGTAACCATGTTTATTACTCATCTGTATTACTACCTAAATAAATTTTCAGTGCCATCTGATGCGTCCTTATATGTTCACTATTTTCATTCCCTGGCAGTGTATATTGCACTAAGGGCAGTCTGATAATGGAATAATAGCCGATAAAAATACAAGTGACGAACAACTGACGAAATTGTGGTATCCAGGGCTTTTATAAACAACAATATATTGGTTTGGAGTATTCCGGCTTTAGAATCTGTGTCGTCACATGTTGCAATCGAGCTGGTAAAATATCAACTCGGGAGTCGCAGGCATGTTGACNTTCAGTGCCATCTGATGCGTCCTTATATGTTCACTATTTTCATTCCCTGGCAGTGTATATTGCACTAAGGGCAGTGTGATAATGGAATAATAGCCGATAAAAATACAAGTGACGAACAACTGACGAAATTGTGGTATCCAGGGCTTTTATAAACAACAATATATTGGTTTGGAGTATTCTGGCTTTAGAATCTGTGTCGTCACATGTTGCAATCGAGCTGGTAAAATATCAACTCGGGAGTCGCAGGCATGTTGACNGGCTTTAGAATCTGTGTCGTCACATGTTGCAATCGAGCTGGTAAAATATCAACTCGGGAGTCGCAGGCATGTTGACATTTTACCTGTTTTGTGACGAAATATTTCTGACGACATATTGTGCAACCATCTCAGCTCTGGGAGCGAGTCGTGATGCACACAGGATGACCCAGCCAGCTTATCTACATCAGTCAGCCATAAAGACACATGGCACACTGGAAGCGATTCACTGGAATGTGAGCGCACCAGACCCCATCAGAAGTGCCCCGACCGAATTGACACGCAGGACAGCTGCCGATATTACTCATAGAGTAATGGAATTTTTAACCGACTTTCCGAAGGAAGGAAAGGCTTATGAGATCACTTTCCTGTATGTGTGCCTGTGTGTATGAATCTGTGTGTGTTCCCCCTAAGAACTTTTGAACCTATAAACAGAATTTCACCAAACTGGGAACAATATAGTACTTAGTATGGAAATCCGACTTCTTAAGTTTTCGACAACACCGGGTGCTTACTTTAAAAATTGCGGCCATTTTAATGTTTACAGCGATATTATAGATCTCGGGAATAATTTTTCCGATCTAAATCAAATTTTTTGTGTTGACAGTGAGACATGAAAGCATTGCATTTAGGAGTGCATATTTATGTTGGTCCACTAGTTTGGAAGATAGCACCACATTGAAAATAAAGCTTTTACATAATATCTCGAAAATTACTCAGCCTATTCTCCCAAGATTGTAAACACGTGATTAATACTATAGAGCGACAGGTAAACATATACGATTTAAATTGATTAGGCTCTTTTTTCCAAAATAGAATAAATAAAAATACATACATTTTCTTTGGGATATCTACCATACCACTCAACCAATTTTAACCCAATTTTTCGTGCTGAAAGTATCTAAATCAAGTTTTTATGTAATATCTCGGGAAACCATTCACTGCTTCTTATCAAATTTCGCAAACACGTAGTACTGCGGTATCTGTTTAAACTGGTATGTTTTAAGTGGGTCAGACACTTATTTTTNTCAAATTTCGCAAACACGTAGTACTGCGGTATCTGTTTAAACTGGTATGTTTTAAGTGGGTCAGACACTTATTTTTGGTCATATAGAAATTTTAGCTTTGTATTATATTGTCGAAACTATGACCTCAATTCAAAACTTAACTATGAATGCTGGCAGTGTATATTACAAAAAGTCCTTTTTGTCCGCCTTTTTGTAGGATAGAACCACTTCAAAAAATAAAAACGTTTTCATATCTGTGGAAAAATAAATAGATTTCTACCAAATTTGGCAATAAAGTAGCACTATGCAGGTCATGTAAACTCATATGTTTTGAGTGGTTCAGAAAATTAGTTTCACAATGGCGGCTATATAAGTTTTTTAGCTTAGTATGCTCTATCTACGAAAATAAGAAACCAATTTCAACTTACCTTGTATGCTGGCAGTATCTGTTACAGCCATCAAATGTATCTATACAGAGCATCGTTTCTTTACCATTTTGTAAAATAGGCCCACATGAAAAAATATTTTTTTTGTCTATCTCAGAAACAAATAACCGATTGTTAACAAATTTGGTGAAAAATCTGTACTATGGTAGACTATTTAATGCATATGTTTACAATGGGCCAGCCACTTATTTTTAGAATGACGGCTATATAAACATTTTAGCATATTGTGCAATATCTACGAAACTATGTAACTTCATATAGCTTAACATTTTATACTAACTATATCTATAACATTCATAGAATTTGCTAGCACATATCCATTTTAACCGTTATTTATGAATATCGACACACGAAAATAAACAATATCTTGTGGACCAATTAACCAATTCCCACAACATTTTTTATGCAAGTAGTGCTACAGTAGGGTATAAAAAATGACATGTTTTAGGTACGGTCGGCCTTTTTCTAATGGTGTTAATATAAATAATTTTGGTTAGTATGTTACATCTATTAAACAATTCAACAAAAATCTGCCAAATTTTGTACACTAAGAGTATTCATTAGAAGAATAAATTATGGTTACTGAGATACTCTTATCCCAGCCTTTTTGCAAAATAGTGCCAGGTGAGAAAATTGCGTTTTTCCATATTTCCGCGAGAATTTAATTAATTTTCACAATTTTTTTTTACTAGAAGTGCTACAGAAGGTCATATAAACTTACATGATACAAGTAAGGAATACACTGACTGAAAAATAGTGGTGAAAGAGATGATTTAAATAATTTTCCCATACTTATAAAATATTTTTAAAAATTCACCCAAACTTTGTATGCTGACAGTATCTAAAATATACATAGTATACATAACCTACTTTTTAGGCAATTTTGAAAGATGGCGCCAAATAAGAAAATAAAGTTTAAGTGACATATATCGGGAACCAGTACACTGATTTACATCAACTGTTTTACACAAGTAGTGCTATGGTATGCCATGTAAACTTACATGTTTTAAGTGTCACAGACACTCATTTTCAAAATGATGGCCCTAGAAATACTTCAGGCTAGTAAACACTATTTTTCAAAATATTATATTGATTTCATTCAAAGTTAATGCTCTGAATAATACATGTGTAATGCAGTTCATTGCATGCTATTGTATTTTCTGGGTGCGAACTCCAGGTAAGGCACATGTGCCTTTGTAATTGTCTCACTACTGTTGCATATGTTTTTGGTTCCATCTTTATTGATATAACTGTCAACGAGATATCAAGGCCTACCTACCCACTGAGTTTTTATAAACTTAATAAAAAATAATTTCCACTCATTAATAGCTATACCAGTAACTACTTTTTAATAGTTAATATGTGTAAATAGTAGAAAATGTTTGTTCCAAACAAAAAAATTGCATATTTTCACACAGATCTAGACAAAATTGATTTTAGTTTCAAATGTAATATACTATATATTAAAATTTTATGAAATTTCTTGCATATGTAAATATTTACAAGTGCAATGAAATGTGAACATTCCAACCTTTTTATTATATTTGTATACTATTTACATTTTATTTGTTTAATACACAGGTTGTTTGAATAATTTTTCCCTGATTACGAACTTTATTTATATCTGCTTTGTAAGTAAGAGATGTGAAACTGGTGCCAAAATGTTAGCAAACTAACCAACTTTTTTGTTGCAGATTTCAGTAATATGGCCATGGTGTAGCAATTGCAGTGTCTAGGAAACCGGGCATGTGCAGAAATCACGAAAAATCTAAGTGTGTCCTCTGGTACTACGAGACCTGATCACCAATGACAGTGTAGAGGAACTTTCAGACATCGTATTGAAATATGCCGCCCTATGTCAAGAGCATTTTGTCGTAGTAAGACAACTTTAAGAACAAAGGATCTCTGGTTGACTTATCGAGAACTGGCCGACCATCAATCTCAGCTGAAAGGGTGGAAGCAGTGAAAGTCTTTTGTGCGAAGACCCAAGAAATCAGTGCGTAGTGCCTCACGTGAATAACATGTGCCAAAAAGTTATTTTCATGATATCTTAGACAAACGTTTATTATTTCGTGCATACAGAGGATAAATTGTTCAGACTTTGATGCCCAATGACGCCACGAATCGCTATTACTTTGCAGTGGAAATGTTATCACATATTGAGGGCGATAATGTCTATCTCAAACGTATTACTTTTTCTGAAGAGGAGACCTTTTTGTCGATGGTGTAGTGAACCGTCATAACGTGCGTATTTGGGGTCCAGAGTCTCCTGGCGAGGTGTTATAGTGTACCAGAGGCAGGCCAAATGTGAATGTTTGCTGAGAACACCATAAAAACTCGAGTGTATCTGGACATGTTTCAACTGTTTACTGTCCCTCAGTTGCTTGGGTATGCCAGATGTCATTTATCAACATTACGTCCTCAGTGGGATTTGGAGGTTCGTGCCTATTTTGATAAGACTTTTTCTGGACGATGTATCGGTCGTGATTGCCCGACAGTTGGGCCTCCACACTCCTGTGATGTTGGCTAATGTATGGACAGAAGTTGAATATCGACTAGATGTGATGTGTGCTACCAAGGAGCTCATGTGGAGACTTACTGATGTGTTTTCGTATTGCAACCAACACTTGGCTAGTTTACGAACATTTTGGCACCGATTTCACATCTCTATCTTACATATGGCAGATATAAATAAAGTTTTTAATGAGGGAAAGCCTTCTGGACATTCTTTATATTTGACAATTACTAATTTTTGTTTTTATCATTTGTCTTTCAAGCATATTATTTAATTGAGTTAAATTTGCGATACCAGTAGAGATCACTTAATTTTTTCCTTTTGTGGTAATCAGTTTTATTTCATTTTTCAGTAATTTAGATATATGTTACAATTAGTGTTCAATTATTTATTTAAGATAGATATTTGTAACAATTTTATGACAAAGTTACGAAATTAAAATTTATTTATTTTCCACAAGTTACTTTATATTTTACACACACTCACAAGCACACACATACTGTATATATGTATGCATTGCAAAATACAAAACCAGATCCCTGCATGCACTCTCTCCAAACAGCAGCGTTATTTAAATCCTGTTATTTTTTCACATTCCTTATACTTAACACCTGAAAATGTGAATTTAAAATCCATATTTGAAAAAATAAACATGAATTATTGAAACTAATGCTTCATTGCAAAACTTGCAATCCATAAATCAGTCGATTATGTCATGCCTTTTAAATTGCTTTAACTTCTTCATCTAAAGCACTTAGGGCTGGGATCTGTTTTGGTAGATATTGGGAAAAAATAAATTATCGTCCAGTCATCACTAATGTCAAGACGCTGTTGTTTACACAGCTCCACCGAAGTATTTGAGCCATTTTTGTGGTTTTATTATTTTTATAGCAGGTATATTTCCATTATGCTCCATTGTTGGTTAAAGACGAGGCATCTTCCATCGCAGACTGAATGTACACTGTAGCCTCAGTCTGCATAAGCATAATGATGCAGTTCAGTGAATGCAGAAGCAGACTGTCCAATCACATAGAAATTGCAACAACTTATTCTGGCAAGCATGGTAATTGAATATATTCACGCAATTCGAACATGTAGAACCGGCTGTACATAGTACAGTAGATAATGTGTTGACTTGGCTCAAACATTAATGGTTTACGAACCAAAATCTGTGAAAAAATCCGTCACAATATTCAATGTACGTGCACAATTTTCCACCATACCAGTACGTATATGTAAATATACTACACTCTGACTTCACATTCATGTAGTGGTTTGCTGGGTAAAATATAGCCATCCTGGTTAGACTGAGATGTATGACTAAACCGAATACCCATGGGTCTTATGAGCATCTTTAAGTACGCTAGGAAGCATTACTTCAGTATATGGATTCGGCAAGCAGAGATGATGTCACAGGCTTCCAGGAATTTACAATTTGGTCATGCAAATGATTTCAACCTATAGGTCCTGAACATGAAATTCTGATCCCATGACTTACAGACAAATGAACAAATGTAAAGCCTATATTTATGTATGTATAAAGCATCCCTCTGGAAAACAGGTCAATATCCACACACTTCTGCATGCGGGGAAAATAGTCTTGTGTTCAAACCCCTTTCATTCTTCAACCCAACAGCAATTTGCAACAGGTATCATAAGAAGAAGTCGGTTTTGTTTTCGAAGTGTATTTATGTTATATCTTCGAATTCGACACCTATGGCTAGATAGTCTCCACCTGTTGTAGCTGGCTATTTTGATGGAGATGAAAAACAACACATCTGTCAAAATTGTAGTTCAAAATGTGGAAACAATGTAAAATTTTAATAAACTTCCTTTTAATGTTTGTCATCACACACTTGTATCTGCTCGAATTCACATGCTGGTTTGAATATTAATCTTCTGTTACCAACGAAATACCGCCTGTACTTGCCCACTTTGTCCGAACGGAACCGTACACAATCAAATTTGTCAAAAATGGTGCGCATGATGTTTACCTGACGAAAGCAGGCGAGAGGAAAACTGTCGAGCAGAGGCGATTGATGTTTAAAACCTGCGTTCATGATCTTGATGTGTTGATCCCCATGGCAATACTCGGTCTATTGAACATTATTATCACTGCCAGTCCTATGTGGCTCGTAACTAATAGTCTACATAAACCATTTCTGGAATATGTGTTCTGCATTTGTTTTAGATATGAGCAAATTTGGAAATGTTGGCAGGATACTGCCTGGACTAAAGTGAGTGATGACATATGTAGCAAAACTGCAAGTTTTTTTAAATAATAAGAGATACTTAATGTTTTCATTACACAATGTTCAGTACTTGGAACCATTGTATACCTCAACTTGCTATGGCAGTTCAGGTGGCTTAAAATGTACTCTGATAGTCACATCTCCATAGTTATCGACATCCGTGGGATGAAGGGTAACTAATAATTTCCATCTTTATACATGTGTATATATATAGGTGAGTTTTATGCACTCATGCCATTCTAATGAAGATTATATAATGTGAACAGTTTTACAATTTGATATTGGTTTATTTCCTCTGTAAATCATGCGAAATTACACAGACTCATTAAGTGCCTTCTGGTACTTCTTCATATTTGGCTGCATCTAACTTTTCGGTGAATTAGTTATAAACTCCCCATTAAAACACACATGTAGTGATCTTTCCGTTGACCATGTGGACCAGCTGTAAATCTGCTGCACTGTACTTCTTTCCTATTTCCAATATTCTGAGTTTCTGGAACTGGACAAATGGTTACAATTTTCGAAAATCACAAGCATCATGGCGATAGCACTGAAGTTAAACTGATATTCTGTCATAATGCTCTATCCTCCTTTATACCCTCACTGCATTGATGTCACCCTTATTGCATTGATGTAATCGCATACCAAGGATCCACGTGCATTGTAACCACACATTCAGCGAGTATAGGTCCAGTCTTTTTCTAACTTACAGAGTTCTGAGTCACAACTTTGTGTCATATCTGTATACATTGATTTAACATTCTCAAAGATGGGCACTTCTATACAGTTTGCAAGTCGATCATTTTCATATATCTATTGCATTAAATGCTCAACCATCGCTTCTGGTCAGGACTACTCACGAAGACTATGTAGTCGTCGATCATCATTTCTGCGAGAACACTGTTTATTTTCGATCATCTCACATCATATTTACAACCAGGTCGTGGAAATGATTCATAAGCCACCTATTCGTATTCCTGTTTTTTTTTTTAGTCTTGCATGTGATGTGAAACAAGTGGTAGGGATTTTTTGGACTTTGTGCTGCCATCAGAGTAAGCAATGCAAATATCCTTAACTGTGAATCTCACCAGAAATGTGAATCCCTGTGCATTAGTGGACCTGTTGGTAACTGAGTTTATTTCGTAACTTACATTAATATTTTAACCACTTTATCTGATGCATTGTAAAATCCAAAACAATAGTGAATTATGAGATCATAGGCTTGTGTGTTGGTAGGTATTTTCTCCATGGCCATTATTTCAATTCGACTGTCGCTAACATCTGTGTTTATTCGATCATCTTGTTTACTGACATCAAAAACAGGAGGAGTGAACAAGTCATTTTCATCGAAAGTCTTCAAATATTTTTAACCAAAACACTATATTTTTTTATATCTGCAAACACTTGGTATGCCAACATGAATAATCCATCAATAATATCTACATTTGGATCCGTGTAAAGAAATATTTCAGAGTCCAATATCACTTGGGTATACTTTATGTTGAAGGGGTTGATATTTGAGCAGTCTGCACCGACAGTATTTTGTCTTCCCATCCGGAATGCTACATTTATGCATCGTGGCTTTTCCATTGCGAAACTTGATTAAACATTTGAGTTTATTTTTGAGACAGTGTTAGGTTCGGGTACATTTACAAAATTCACAAGCTGAATGCCAAATCGCTATTCCTTCTTTTCTCGAAAAATGTCAGCAATTTGATTCACACTAGCATTTTTACTTTTTTGTGCAGTAGAAGCCACTCTATAGAATGTAATAAGATTGTTACATCTTCTGGATTTTCTGCTGTATCTACTACAGCATTAGTTTGTATGTTGGCTGAAGACACCACCAGCTCTTGTTTGGAATTCCCTATTATATGTTTGCAGACATTGGCGAATAAATAATTCGACTCTTCCAACTTTATACACCAGCACTTAATAATCTGGTTCTATTTCACGTCCAGCCATTTCGGCTGCAGGAAATTTGTTTCGTGTTAGAGATAGGTAGTTCTTCAAGGTAGCTATAATGACTACATCTCTTGTCTGATCTAGCTTGATGCCATTGAGATCGTAAGGTATTTTATTAATCATACAAAATACTCCATTTCGAATTATCTTAGTATTAAAATGGACTGAATCTCTAGCCAACATAGACATGCCTCAAAATTTCAAATACAAGTTGCATGGTAGCATATAGATGTCTTGGCTTTGCACTGGTATTCGAATCTCGGGCAATTGCAAGTAAGGTTTTGGTAGGCATGACGAATATGTATGAAATTCGGTTTTTGAAATGGCGTCTTCATAGCTAACAGGTTTGTCTTTGTTTAGAATTTCTGCCGCCATTCTTGTCAGTTTTGAATCCAAGACTCTTAAAAAACCTAGTATTCTTATGTGCCAACACTCTGATAGTTCTCATAATGACCATTGGCTTAGCATTAAGACCTGATTTTATAATTTTCTTTTTTTTAAATTGAGATCTCATTTTTCTCAAATATAAATGCAGCATTTCTTTATCGCATCAGAAATTTACAGAATTTTCTTCCTGGTCGACTATACAGACAATGTCCTTCGCCCTCTTTGATATGGTCGGCACATGGATCAGAGGTTTTGGGAACCCTGCTTGTTTGAAACTGGGTGTAACCATCACTGTAAAATTGTGTAACATTTTATTACATGTATGGGCGTATAGCGGGGACCGAATGATCTTAGAGGATAACATTTCTCCCACATGTTAAGTTAAAGATTCATCTCTGAAAAGTAGTAAAAATAATAAATCCTCAAGGGGGGTGGCTAATTATGTAAGTTAAATTTAATACACACCAAATATTAGTAACAATAAAGAAGCAGTTGGTTTACAAATCGAAAAACGTCTCTTTCTAACATAGTTATTTGGGATTTCCGAATTATGTACCATGATAATGAAAAGAGAGAAAATAATAACAGCAGAGAAGTCAACAAAAATAAACGCAAAATATAATCGTCAAACTGCTCTGCAGTACCTAAAAATGTTTTACCATAAATTCTGGAACCTTTGCTGAGAGCTTCATTTAGAATAGCAAACAGTACCCATTTAACAAAACATAGAGTCCAAAGTTAATTAGTTTTTGTTTGGCATATTTATTTTACAAACTAACCAAATTTAAACAAACTTTTTATGCTGACGGAATCTATTAGAAGCGTCGTATACAGAAATATTTTTGGCAATTTTGTAAGATATCACAACAGACGAAAATAAAATTTTTATGCCATATCTGAGGGACCAATCTTCCGATTTCCACTGGTAGGCCATTTAATCTTACGTGTTTTGTTTATCATTTTCAAAATTATGGTCCCATAAATATTTCAGGTTAGCGAAAATTATCATTCAAAACATTAGACTGATTACACCCGGTGTTTATGCTCCGAATATTACCTACGTGATGCAGTTGATTACACACTAGGTGAAATTTACTAGATTTACTGATTTCAAATCCCCGGTAAGCACGTGTGAATTTGTAATCGTCTCTGTACTTTTGCATATGTTTATGATTTATGGACTTCATTAAAATTTATTGGTGCCCATGTAGAGGAAAGTAGGTTCATTAAATTTATTAGTAAGTCCTTGTGTTTTTTTTTCTTCAAATTATTTAGTATTTTTGTCAACTTATCGTCGATATGTTACGAACCTATAAAATAACCTCAAAGCCTTGAGAAAAAATGTTTGCACCTGAACAGCCTTTATGCCTCCACAATTTTGCAAAGAATGTAATTCGGATCGCCAGCATCCAATAATGAAACGCGCATCAGTTGTTTATCCGAGATACAATCTCGAACATACGAGTTCCAAATAGGCTATGGCGATCATGGCCACTAAGATATTCCGAACCACTTCTAAGCCTACTTTAGCGCACACACACAAGTATTATCAAGACTAACGTTCCACAATGTTCTGATAAAGTCTCGACGTCACGAATCCCGGACCTAACTGCACTAATAAAAGGGTTTTCTTGAATAAAACGAAATTTGTTTGAGCCAACCAAATTAATTGTTTGTATTGGGAGAGTTGCATATTTTGTTGTTGAGATTAAATTATATTTTTGTTCTTACAGTATTTGTTCGCTCCAAACGTATAAGATTTTGTTGGTTTAAATCACGTATTGGTATGGCTGTAAGTCCATTAGAGTTACAGTTTATATGTATAGATAACGTCAGGAGGACCGAGAACCCAGACCATTAGCGCCTGAACGCTACCTACGCCTCAGCTACATTGACCATGGAAACTTTCCACTGAATTGCTACTTTTTTCATAGCTATTCAAATAAATGATATTTAGGTAAATTATTCTCAAGTTTCATAACTTTACTTTTCTTAAAGTGTTTCATTGGAACTTTTTGACCATTATTGAGCATCAATAAATACACTAAAAAACATTGTTATTATCCTCACGAAAACATAAACAAACTTCTGAGTTGAAATGCGAACGAAGGCAATCAAATAACCCGATAGCTCAACAGCCTACCAAATAAATTCTGGCACTGGACAAGGCGATTTTATTGCTGCCAAAAATTCTGTAGTATTAGACATATTTTATTGCTCCAGCTAACCTTATTCACTATAAACAAAATAGTAATTTGATTCTACCCATATATATATATATATTTATATATATATATTTATATATATATATATAGAGAGAGAGAGAGAGAGAGAGAGAGAGAGAGAGTAAGTAATGTTAACAGCAACCAAACTGANATTCACTATAAACAAAATAGTAATTTGATTCTACCCATATATATATATATATATATATATATATATATATATATATAGAGAGAGAGAGAGAGAGAGAGAGAGAAAGTAATGTTAACAGCAACCAAACTGATTAGTTCAGCATACTTGTAAAGGGGTAGTGGGTACTATAGGTTATTGACGGTAAAGTGAGCCCGTTTGAAAGCCCTCTCATTTGGAATAATAGTAAATAAATATATTTCGTTTTAGCCTTATATATTAACTTCCGAGTGCGGTGGAATCTACGCACTGTGTTTATTACTAACATGGTAATATGTATTAAAAAAGGTGGTTACAGGATAAAAATAATGGCTGAAACAAAAAAGTTACTACGGCCTCAAAAGTGCTCACTTTACTGTGAATAGCCTATAAATACGAGCATATGATGTGGGGAAAAACCAAATTAATTTTTGGCTAAACAAATTATTTTTCAATGCTTAATTTGGTTCAAGGAAACGAATGCTGATATTTGGAAAAAGAGCCGATTAAATGAGTAAGCAAAATATTCTTCTGTGTAAAAAAAATATTCTTCAATTAAATTTGTTTGCCATTTAAAACAACATCTTTTTCTCACTGTGCCGAAAGACACAAATCTTCATTATTGCTAGATTTAACATTATTACTCGTAATAGTATGCACGAAGTACTCACTTGACTCTTCCTGTCTGACGAGAAACTGCTAAACGACAACAGTATGGGCATAATCGGCACATCCCTTTACTTCTTTTGCCAGATTCAGGAATCAGGTTCTTCATCGTGCCCACTGCAACAACCACAAATACTTATGTTATTAGTGTTCAAACTTATTTTATATCCTAGCACGTGAACGCCAAAAGAAATAACGTAAAGTGTTTTTCACTGTACTCGTCTACGACGATAATGTAGTTAATTCATAAGTTCTATGCTACTGCTAATTGGGATCTCTTTATTCCTGACACGTTTAACTATCTTTAATGCATTGAGTAGTGTTTTATGCAAGGAGAGTAATGAATAACCCACTTAATTTTTTCTGCTTAAAAAGGAAAATTTCAAATAATGTATCTGCATTTTTACATACGTAGAATTTTATCGTGAGCAGTTAACGCTTACTTATGAAGGATAGTCTATAATCAGAAAATATAACACCTAAAAGGTAATTTCTTTATTTTGGAGAAAGGTTACACAAATAGGTGGATAGGTAGGTAAGTGGGGCTAATCATCTCGTCGACAGAGGGTCATTATAGACGGAACCAGTTGTTCAGAGAAACAGAAAAGGTTAAGTAATCTGCCGTGGCTTGTATTGTTAATACATTCCAGTATTTGCCTGGAGTCCTTTTGAGAAAAGATAGACGTTCAGTAGCATTTTATAACTCTATGTTTACTGAAAATGTATATTCATGATTAGAAATGTTCCACTATTGAAAAGAAAATGTTTAATTCTTTACTGATTTTCTAAAACACAATACCTTATACAGTATCACAGCCACGAAAAGTCTCAAAAAATTACTCTAAAATATTTGTGTAGGTGAAAGTAAGTTATTAATATAAATTATATTTTTCTTATTTCGATACATATTTGTACTTTTGTTTTTTGTTGAAAAACAGTACGAGACTTAATTTGCTACGTTTATGTGTGCTTTTCTTCACACCCGCTGCCCACTTGTTAAGTTTGCAACGTAGGGATTTAGTTTCGGCAAGAGTTAACATCGTAAATGATGCTGTGTAGGATTTCTGGTTTCTACTCCGCAATTAGTGTTGCGTAGTTTTGACGTAGCTATGAAACTCAATCCCTCGATCTCTTCATAATACAGAACGGTAAACTAAGCAGGATATCTAACATCCTGTTATTTAGACTAGATGTATTAACAAGAAATACTTTCTCAAGCTACGTGAGAACCCTTTGCTTGATATCAGGCATTGTAACCGACATTCAAATCAAACAACATTTTTTTGTGGTAAACCTAGTCTGTAAGTGTTCATATTTGACGATACTTTGCTTTAACTCTAACAAAATAATGTTTCTGCAAATGAAGTGTTTAAGAGGGAAATTTTAGACGCATTTATTTAAAGAACTTCGAGAATAGTTTGTAACCTGCCAGTAATATGGCATGACCATATTAAAAAATAGAAACTTATGAGGTAAAAAAATGGTTGCCTGTAAAGTCGGTTTTACGGGCGAAGATTTTACGTGACAACGTAGTGCTGCGCGCGCGGCAGACCGATCATAGTTGAGTGGGAGAGAGACGCAAGGCATTCGGCGGGCCTCTCTCTCGTTCGGTGACTCATCGTAACGTTACCGAGCGTTACACTTTTTCATAAGTGACTCCCAGCCGCAACCTAATTTAAGACGTTGTCACGTCAAAAAAAAAATATCTGTCACTGCAACGAATATTCATTAAACATATTTTTTTAGTAATGCGAGAGCGTCTTTATTTATCAAGCGCGTTATTAATTTCCTTGTGGTTCGTCTAATTACATTTATTAATTGTAAAACTGCGACGCTAGCTCCACCGCGTCGTTCGTCTTTGGAATTGCTTCCATGCAAGGTGGCTTTCTCCTTGGCCGGCTCGGCTCCCCTCCTGTTTCCTCCCCTCATTTCCCTCCCTTGATTACCCCTCCTCGGTGACTCATCGTAACGTTACCGAGCGTTACACTTTTTCATAAGTGACTCCCAGCCGCAACCTAATTTAAGACGTTGTCACGTCAAAAACGATGTTGCATGTTTCGCCTCATCGTGTCCCTTTTTAATATCTAGTTTTAAAAATGGTGGCACAGATTTTATCATAATACAGAGTTTCATATTTATTTATTTTATAGGCATTGTTATGCAGACACACATCTGTACCTAAATATGGGCTAAACTCAATTGTTAAACATTTGTTGGTAAAGTAAAAATATTATTTCCAAAAAATCATTACATGATATATTGTATTCTGACAAGTATTTTTCAAAAGAGATGATATGTACAACACTTAGTTAAATTATTATATAATATGTGTATTAGATATGTTTATAATTTTAATGCACTCAAATAGAACAATTTGTGTTTTACATCAGTTTTTTTCAAGTACAATTTGATTTTCTACTAGCCGGGAGGATTACAAGATGAAGCTGGATGTTGCAATTGATTAATAGCCTATTCTGGCATTCAGGGTTCTAAAATAATATGTTATATCAGAAACTTGCTAAATAATAATAAAATTGTAAGACTGCGATTGCACATAAAAGTTTTACCATCCAGAAAGCGACTTACGTGGGTATGTAGACAAAATATGTATACAAGTTGGCTAAAGTTACGTTCTTGAAATTCTTTTTCAGTGAGTAATACAAATTTACGTAATCGCAGCAAAAGCAACCTTTTCAATCAAACCAATTATTTCGAGCTGACTTATGATCATTTTCTAAACTATTTTAGAAATTTTGAGTTGCCTGAAGAAATTATATTTTACACCGTTTTGTGTTATAACTAACTGATTATGACTTCGAAACTTCTTTAAAAATACGGAAGTACACGTAAATTTTCTTGTTCTGTTTTCAGCATTTATAAACACAGTTACATATACACATAATGAAACTTCAGTGTCATTTACTTAACACGTGGGTGGCAAATCATGCAAGAAACCCCTCTTCTATAGCAAATGTGTAGTTTTTTAGGACAGCTCTCTACCTCCCGTAAACATGACAGGTAAACTACCACAAACGTACGCTCAAGAAACAAACACCCTTATCAGTTAGAAAATATTCAATAATATCTTCTATTGACATGTGTTTATACAACATTGTAGTCCAGAACAATATTGGCTACTCTTAACTAGTTAGTACTAGATACTTACTTGCCTATACTAAAATCTAATACCGAATTATAAAGAATGTTTTTGAACATCACCTGCAAACCATGGCAGATTATTCTTTATGCAAATATAAGACAAAGGCGTATGCATCACACTCCCTTTAAGTGATTATGAAGACTCGGTCTAATCTCCATGTTTAATTTTTCCATGTATGCTCCGTAACTTTCTTTTCGAAGAAATAACCGAATGTTTCTTATTATGGCACGTTTACATTCTATAAGTGCCTTCAAATGAAGTTACCAAATTTATCCATGCGTTATCTGGTAACACTCAAAGGACAAGGATCTACTCATAATGGGAAAATTATGTTTCACTAATAATGTCATAATTTAGTGACACAAGAACAGAATTCTTGCTCTTCCTACACCTTAATTTATATTGCCAGAGAGGTAAAGTTGAAGTATCAAAATAAGTGTCCATAAACAAATAAAATAAGCTAGAAACCAGTAGTTATACGAGGCGTGCAAGGCCAAGCCTTAAGGGAGCAATGCGAATCCAAAAAATCATGTTTTCAAACGTTTAACGTTAAAAATATCATAAAATAACTGCAATTAAATAAAAAAATTTTTTCTGTTTGTTATTTAATCGTGATTAGTATAGTGTTAACACAAATGTAGGCTACCTTATTTTTTGCTAAATTGAACCTTTATTTATATCTTATCCATAAATTGCAGTATTTCATTAAGAACCAATATGAATAAAACAGAGAGAAAATAGGTGTGTTGGTAATGCATAGTAATAAACAGTTATTTTTAAATTATGTAACTTTGAGTGCGCACGAATATGATGGCATGGCCTACTGGTGTAATCTTCTAAGCTTGGTTTGCATGAAGAGGAGGAATAACCTGGAAGTAAAACTTTATCACCAGGACTTCAGAAAAACTGGAAGTAACTGTGAATGGAGTATAAACGATACGTTATTGAGAAACGAATATCGCTCTCTGTAATTTAAATGTGGAAAGAGTTGCGTGCTAGGCGTGAGACCGAGTGAGATGCTTTAACGAATGATGGTGGTACATTGATGTATTGCACAGCACCAAGGAGGATCACCAGTAAATAATTTCCAATGGACTGTGACTGCATAATAAACACAAAGCAGATAGAACGGTATTAAAAATGTGTCTTCAAATATAACAAACACCTACATTTACAAAGTAAGCTCTTTAATCACGCTGTTAACAGGCACTGTTCGGAGGTCCTAACACAGACATTTACTTTATGAATTTGGGTGATTTTACTAACCATCTTTTCAGAAGTGTGAGATCTCTGTTATAAAAAACACTTTTTACAGAGTTCTTTCTCAATCACAAACACTTCATGAAATATTGAACTAAAAACATTTAAAAACTCGTTAGATGGGGCGCATAGCTCTTAATAAACATTTAAGGGAAAAGTGGTACATACGTACTGTGTTATATTTTCGTAAGGAATAACTTGCCAACGATTGTCGGTATTGAAAAAAAGTATATGTAAACCAAAAATACATATTCTGAAACAATATTTATTAATATTATACGTATATCTATGCCTAACAATTAATTTACCCCTCCGTAAAATTTTTGCCATAAACATTTCAAGATAACTTGAAGTTAAATAATTGTGACTGAATATTTTATTGATTTCTTACTAGTGTCATAATTAAAAAGGATTATTTTTAATGGCAACGATGTTGCTGCTGATGGAAATATGTAATATATTTGACAGGTTTTCAAACTATGTATGTATATCGCACCACAATACACCATAAACTAGCTCCTAAATTCACTGTTAATAACAGCATGAAAACAGACGAAAAGCTTTATGCATTGCAAAGGTAAAAATTCACTGTTCCTTTTTTAGGCATCATCCATAATTTCAGTCCATGCGTTCAGTTATGCTGTATATGTATAAGCCTACACTTAAAGTAGAAACGGAAACATACAATTGCTATCAGTCAGGAGATCTATTAATAATCTTTCAACACTATAATTTTTATTCATAATTAAGGATACCATTTAATTGTTACATAGTTGAATAAATATTTTCTAAAATATCAATACACGAAGACATGTTTGCACATATTACGCATAGGAAGGTTATATTTTACAGCAGAATACAAGGATACATGTTTATCGAAAGTAGCCTATCTGAAATGTATGCACTATATGTATATATACAATTTATAAACTAGTCTTCATTATTTTGATTATATTTGGGCCATTATTTATATATTATAAGAAAGTGAGAATTATAATAAAAAATTTCAAAAGTAAATAAGTTTCTCATGGAAAAATGGAACTTCGTTACATGTAAGGGGATTATTGTAATTTTAAGGTACTACGAATGTAGCTTATTTTCGATAAAGTTAAATATATCTGTTACTATATACTAAGATTTTTAATACATGTTTGTAACAAAAATGTGACGAAAATAAAATTCATAAAGAAATTCATTGATTGAAATGTACTCCTAGCCAATTTTTCATTGTTTTTGGAAAGAACAATAGTAGCCCTTAGGTTATTTTTATGCACTGACCCATAATGTACGTGCCACTTTTTTCTTTATATGTCTTTCATAAAGTGTTGAAATTGAAATTTTCGTGGGGTTGCATTTAAGCGTCCCAAATCCAGGATTTTATATGCTTTCTACATTACAGTGAAACAAACTTTCAGTAAATCAATAAGTTAATGCAAACTGATTAACAGTTAATAACTATTCTGTAGGTTTTAAAACAGTTTGGTAACTTACTGTTGGCCCTTGGCCCAACCTTTACATATCTGCTAATAGAAATCTGCTGACTATACAAAATTTGCGTGAAATTCCACCATTTTAAGAAAAAATAATAATACGACACTTAAAGCTTTCATAACTTTGTCAAAGAAAGCCAGTATCCGGACCAGTTTCATTTAAACATTTTCTCTGCCTACTCATCCATGTTCCAACATTTGTGCAAAACTATTTTGATAAGAGGGTATACTGTAAGTATAATTGCAAACTTAAAAACTCTTTGCTATATTTAAAGTAGTCGTATGTAAATAATTGAGCATAGTAAGTGTTTGATTTACGGAGATATTATCTCTTACAGAAGTGTGAAATATACCAAAAATCTTATCCACGATTAAATTCATTGTGAATTTCTGGCGGTTTCCGACTTTTGGACTCCCCTAATTTAGTGATTAATTAATTAATAATTCAATAACAACACAATATGTTATATAATTGGTAATAAAACGACTTACAAATAACAATACATTAACTCATTTATATCAGCACCCGGGGGAACAATTGTATACCTAGTTTTAAACGATGATCTTTTAGTCTATTAATTCAAGGTCTATGCTTGCTATAAAAACGAACACGTGGAAAAAAAAGTGCACTGGGCGAAGAACTATAAAGTATCAAGATCAGTGTTTAAATGTATTGTGTATTGCAATTATCTCCTTCCAGAAAATTCAATTTATAATTTTGGTGTAATGTCGTGACTGTCGCTACGTCACTGCGGTTTAGAAATAATTTAGTTTTTCAGTATACGGGTGTTTGATTAATGATTTCATGAGAAAAGTTCGCGTGGTAAGCTGTGTTAACACATTTAAAAGAAATAACGAATATTAAGAAATTTTCAAGATTTTAGTGATTTTCTACTGTAAAGACATTTTATAAATCATGCATGCCTAGCGTTTTTAATTCACGTAAACGTAATAATTTCGTTAATTCATAAAACTACTGATAACCGCGCTGATTTAATGTATGTGTCAGTAAATTAAATTTTATTCTCAGAAAACCATACCAAGCAGAGCTACGAAGTTATATATATGGTACTGTCAGATAATAAAACCTAAATTCAAGAAAATATGAAGATTTATAGGCACAGGAATAGAAACATATTTAGAATGGCCAGTTTTATGTGTGCCTTGCGTTTTGGTAAACGAAATATATTTTTGAATGAATGTATCACCTGAATTCGTTTACACGCCACAGATTTGTTGAATTTTATTTTATAACCAGTTACGTAAGTCACAAATTACTTAGTATCAAACTTTCTATTTATTCTTTTATGTGTATTTAAAATAGTACAAATTATTACAGCGTATTAAAATATTTATACCGAATTTTTTTAATAGACTTATAGCAAGCGTGTTAAAGGAAGATCAGCAATTTTTTTACATTTTAGTAACTCGGTTTTATGCCTAATACACTGAAGTCATTCCAAGTTATATTTAAAAAATAATTTGAAGTTTTGTAAATTAGGAGCCTTTTGTGCTGCTATATGTCGGCAAAACTGTCGTTTATAGGCTGACGGAAAAACAATATAAATTAGTTAACATTAAAAACTATACTTGATTTATTTTTATGTTATTATATAATACATTAAAAAACAAATAAACCTTAAAAAACTTTATTTCAAAAAATTTATAATTTTTTTTTGCACAGCCGCTACATTTACTGTCTGAAATATTATACCGGCTGAGGCACCTAAAGCAGGCAACCTGAATAACACCACCAATTTTAGTGGTAGAAGAAAATGTTTTAGACAAAAGTTGCTTCGGTCCACGATCCTAATAACGTGATAGTGATAATTACCTCATTCGTGGGAGGGTAAAGAAGATACAAAGGTCAACTTCGTTATTTTTAATGGAATGATAATTTTTATTACGACTCCTTGACAGAGCGTATGCTGATGTAATAAATGGTTCTTAACAAAACTGAAGGTGGTCGTTGGATCGCTCGGTCTGAAAACACGAAATGACCTGCAGATTCCCCAGACTTAATGCCTCTGGACTTTTATCTGTGGGGAACATAAAAGCAGCAGGTCTACAAAGACCCACCAACGAGTCACGAAGACATGAAAAGCCGTATAAGATGAGCTTGTTCTGCGATAAGTCCATATGAAATTCGATGTGCGGTATTGTCCGCTCAGAATTGCTTTACAGTATGTATCAACGTTTCCTTTGTTATTTTATTATGATGTTAGGTGTTCAAATTAGTAACTTTGTGCATTGATACATACTGTAAAGCGATTCTGAGCGGAAAATACCACACATCTAATTTCATCTGAACTTATTGCAGAACAAGCTTGTGTTATACGGCCTTTCATGTATTCGGGATTCGTTGGTGGGTCTTTGTACACCTGTTGCTTTAATGATCCTCGCATGTAAATTTCCATAGGTATTAAGTCTGAGGAATGTGCAGGCCATTTCGTGTTTCCAGACCGAACTATCCAACGACCACCGACAGTTCTGTCAAGAACCATTTATGACATCAGCAAACGCACTGTGGAGGGCTGTTAATAAAAATGATCATTCCATTAAAAATAACGAAGTTGACCTTTGTATCATCTTTACTCTCCTAAATAAAGTTATTAGCGTCTTGGACCCAAGTGACGTTTATCTAAAACATTTTCTTCTACCACTGAAATTGGCGGTGTTATTCAGGTGGTCTGCCTTAGGTCCTCGCCCGTATGTTGCAATAAACCTGACAATTTGGCAAGTTATTTAATTGTATGAATTTTGGTTATTGTTTATGCACATGCACATGCTAAAGAAAAAATTTAAAGGTACGTAAATTAGTTAGACATTTTATTTTATTATATCATAAAGTAAGATTTTCGTAATTAGTTTGCAAATTACTAACATAATATGAAATTTTGTGTTATAAATTTAAACTGTTCTGACAAAATTTATTATAAAATTGGTAATGCAATATAATTCTTTATCACAAAATTCCCTAAGTTAGAGCGTTCTTTAATATTCACTATAGAGTCATCGCCCATATTTATTTTTATTTTCTCATAAAGTTACCAAGTAAAAAATATATTCCTTGAGCTCTATATTTCGTAACCCGTTTTCACTAATATTATAACATATTATGTGTGTTGTAACTGAATTAATTACAATGAAAAATATATTCTCAGTTTGCCACTATAAACATAAGACATTGAGACAAATATGGATGCCGGTTTTTAGAAATGCATTTCAGTACAACATAAATATGTGTCTATCAAAGAAAGCATAAGGTAAAAAATTTGTTGGCAAGGGTTCTTAAACTGACTATCAACCTCATTCGTGAAACGGACACTTAGTTATAAAAGTGCGAGGATTAAAACCGTTTGTAATTTTGGTATGAAATTATGCATTTACCTTACTACATTACGAACCTGTTATCACCAATAATATAAAAAAAAATTCCAGAATCATAATTAAACTAACGTAGTCCACTATTATTGATCTTCATTTAAACATATGAGAAAATGGTGTCTTTATAAGCTATCCAAAGAATAAACAACATGTGAAAACTCGAATTATCTACAAAAACTACACAGAAGGAAAAAAATATAATATCGCTTTGAATAAAAGGCATAAGTTCAGTGATTAGATATTGATAAATATATTTATAATAATAACGTAAATGTACAGCCGATTTTGTACTATAAAATGTTCCTGTTTTATACATTCCAAGTCAAATTAACGCGTGTTAGTCCTCTCACAAAGGCTATTAATAATAAATTCTCCTTCTGATAATTGTAATTCGAACTTAAAATATGCCCATTGTTACTGCAGTACATGTGAACTAAAGTGCCATATTTTACTTTACGAATACTTCTTAAAGTTGATTAATATCTCTGAACATCTATGAGTGACGAAATATTTGTTACATCAAGCTTCAGGACTCTGATTTCATTCTTAATGCTTCATTTATGTCAATCATAGCTATGGCGTGAGTATTTATGCGCACATGTGAAAAATGCCGATTCATGTTAAGGTAAGATGTTAATCTGTAAATAAAACACTTATTAATGAAATATTTTTAGATAAATATTTAAGATTAAGGCGTTCAATTCAAGCGCTTCAAGTAACAAACAAATGTCATTACTATGATTTC
Source organism: Clitarchus hookeri (assembly GCA_002778355.1). NCBI lineage: Eukaryota > Metazoa > Arthropoda > Insecta > Phasmatodea > Phasmatidae > Clitarchus > Clitarchus hookeri. The sequence continues at coordinate 125,950 of NQII01003599.1, forward strand.
TTCCGTAAAGGTAGGGCGCGTTCCACTACAATCTTCATGTTGTATCAATCGTACATATGAAATTATATTTTAATTAACAAATGATAATCACGAAAAAGTTAGGGAATTGTTAACTTTCGTAGTTTTTTTTGTGATGTAATTATTGGGCAGCCAACATTTTAAGAGAAAGTTCAGTTTTTTAAGCATATCGTTGCGTGGTTCAATTGTATGTTACATCAAAAACGTTTTTAGTAATTTAATGAGTGAAAAAGTATTGTACACTTGCGTATTAATATTTAAACATACTTCCCGGTCATCTTGTTATGCATATCAGTTCATATATTTACCCGTTTTACTCCTCCTAACAGCTGTCTTGTTCAAAATTTATCTCGCTTGAGGAAAATAAAATTTTATTAAAACAAAATGTTAATACTATTATTTTTTAAAGCAGCTATTGGAAAAGTAAATAAAACTGAAAAGAAAATTAGATTTATTAGAAATGTCATTTAAGTGTATACGAAATTATGAAAACATGAAAAGCGGAATTTAATTACCAAAAAAGTATCATGTTTTAATAATATTATCCATGTACGAAACTTAAATAGCAATCCGATTTTTAATTATGGCTTGGTTATTAAATTTTTTTATTATTCTTTTAAAAAATTGGACTAGTATAATAAAGTGCAGGCGAAAACTTTTAACGTATATTAATTGATTATATTTCACATTAACATGTCCCTAGGTAGATCAAAACTCTTAAGAAAAATACTACCAACCTCATGAAACGAATACACTTCCTCATAAGAATCTGATGTGATGTTATTCAACAGTATCCCGACAAGAAATAAAGCTCGGAAGCAGCGAAACTTAGGTTGAGAATCGTAGAACGTATCTGAAAACAACGCCAGCTGCCGCCACTCGAGCTCTTCTCACCAAGGTTTTATGACACGTGAAGTGTCGCCCATTCCAGTTACTCTCTGAATGGCATGGCGTGGAGGAGCCTTCTTCAACCAGCAGTTCAAGCCAATACGTGACACGTACTCACGAACTACAATTCATTCGACAATTGGCCGTAACTACTCTCTCTCCTGACAAGGCCATGGCAATGTCGTGAGGTTTTACACTCCACAGGGCATTGTAAATGTGACAGTAGCAAGGCTTTTTCTCTCCAAGTAGTCGATTTCCTGCAGGCGTACGCGTTGTACGTAAGCACACATAAAGTTACTCCCTTATCGCAGTTGAAACATTCGATACAACTACTTATTTGCAAATAAAACAGATTGAAATCTTACCAGAGAAGCTGCTAAATTCACAGAGAGAAATACTCCAGTTCCTCTACAAGCGATTTAATTTGTTATTCGTAAGTGGATTATTGAGACAGTCATACGAAACATCATTATATACGATAACGTTAATTTACGTCACCTAGTATTTCATAAGGCTTTATTTGTTAAGTAAACTATTTCTGATGTTTGAGACCTGAATATGCTATGAACGTGGCCGATTTAGATTGAATTTGAGGCGAATATTTTCTTGTGCTATACGGTAAATGTCTATGTGTATACATAAATTTCACAATATTTAGGATATAAATTAAATGAGCTAATCTCTTTAATTTTCCCAGCTTATGTTTAAGCACAGCTTTTTATTCTTCAAATGCATTGCACTTTTCGATGCCCAAAATGGGGTCCCCGTTTTAAAACGTGTCTGTATCGCTATTAGAAAAGTCAGGTCAGTTCGTTATTTCGAAAAGAAGGATGATTTCTCTAATTTCAAATTCTCCGAGCTTATCTTACCAATAATTAAATTTTCTTTTAAATGTAGGATCTGTTTTTAATTGCTATTCAAATAATTTCTGGTGTTATTTCAATGCGCATTCGTGTTTAATTACCAGAATTATTGCAGTGAACGTAAAATGTTTGGAGTTTTTTTTCTCTTTTCGCGTGTAGAGGACTTACTCAATTAAAATGCAGTGATAGTTTCAGTTACTTACACTAATACACCGAAGTGCGCCCCATAGAGTTCAAATTGATCAGCTTCTAAAAATAGGCACGACAATCGCTTAGTAGGTACTAATGTGAAAACAAGAAATGCCCGCACGAAATAAAGGCATAATAACAACTCATTAAATATATATCCTTATAGTCTACGTAAATAAATTTCTGAACAGCTCTCTGTTCCCAGTATATTAACAGATCAGCGAAACGAATTTTTAATAGTCATACTGATGTAAGCCTACATATTTAACTTTCCATTATTATTATATGTCATGTACCCACAAATACAGCAAAATATCCATGATGGTGCGGGTATTTTCTATTGCCCATAACAATCCTTATTCTCCGCTCTTAGTCTGTCGTATATTCATTAGTTGTGTGAGGGGCCACAGTGGCCAAGCGGTTAGACTGCTTGCCTCTCACCAAAGTGAACCGGGCTCAATTCCCGGCTGGGTCACTCCCGGATTTTTGCAAGTGGGAAACGTGCCGGGCGATGCCACTGGTCGGCGGGTATTCCCCGCCCTTGCATTATTGCACTGCTCCACTTGCACCTTGTTTCACCCTCATCGGCTCTCCAAAGACCTTGTTGTTATATATGTGTGGTGTTTATGTTAAAAAATGTATAAAATTGGCTTTTTTCATGTTATTCCTTACTATTTTCGTAATTTGAAACATTATGGGAAATTAATTATACTTTCGGCCTTATATTATTTCAGTTTCGCCGAAATATATTTTCGTGGTTATAATTACTGCAGTCATTTAAATAAATTTGAATATATATTCGAATTATCATATAAAGATATTTAAAAATGAGAATAGTCACGTTAAATACGCAATAATTATTAAACAAATATTAAAAGTTTATAAATAATATGTGATGGAACTAACATTTTCGAAAAGAATTAAAAGACATAAATAAAGCAAAATAAATCACTCTTTTTGGTGACAATATTATTTCTGCTGCTGTTGTCTCCAGACTGTTTTGAAGTAAATATTAATTTTAGAATAAAAATCTTAAATAACATGGCAGTCAAAAATTATTTAAAATTTGGCATTTAATTATTAACAGCTATTAAGGAAAAATGAAATTATGAAATTAATTATTTAAATATAAAATTATACATTAACACAATTATTAAAAAAGGAAAACAAAAATAATAAATTATAATTTAATTAAATAATAAAATATTGCATAATTTTTAAAGGAATATTAGTACAAAATATACAGGAAAAAAGTAAAATATTTACAAATATAGAAATAACAATAAAATAAAATATAATTATAATAACAAAAAATATAAATGGAGTTAAAACAATTAACCTTATTTGCAAAAAAAATATTTTAATGTGTGTAATCATAAAAGGAAAAATATGTTCTAATTAATGTGTATATATAATAAAACTTTATAGAAAAATTAAAAATAATAAAATTTTATCTATTTGTGAGAAAAATAAAAAAATTATATGAACAATAAAATAACTATATAGAACGTAATAAAAATAAATAAAGATCAAGAGAATNAGAAAAATAAAAAAATTATATGAACAATAAAATAACTATATAGAACGTAATAAAAATAAATAAAGATCAAGAGAATATCTACATTCTTCAGAATATTAAAATTGAATATTTTGACAGTTGTGAATATAACTTCCTACATCACATGTTTGTCACTTCAAGTTACCGTGCGCAAGCCTGGAAGACATCGTCGACATACCTGGTTTGGCTGGTGTATGGGGCTGCCCGGATCTCTGCTCACTGCACGTCAGCCTGGCTTGGAAGACCTCTTGCGCTATGGGCTGCGATCGAGTGTGTTTGCTCGCTCATTGGGTCGTTTCCCCACCCTTCCCTGCTACTTCCCCGCTGATGTCTGTGACATCACTATGAAGTGACCTATTAATGTTACGGAAGTTNGGAAAGACGCCGCTCCTAACTATGGGGCCTATGGGACATGAGAAATTTAATATTTTGCACAAAAAATTTTTAATGTAACATTGTATTAATATTTAACGGCGGTATTTTTGGCATCCACAGTTATTATATATTAATGTCAGGCAAGGGAACACTTTTATTGTTTTTCTCACATATTTTGTAGTTAAATACGACGATATTGATCTGAGTATTTTATGTGTATACAAATTATTATTTGGTGGAAGTTTTTTTTGTATGAAGCAGAATAAAAGGTTCAAAAGTTATTTATCATTTCACAAACCACACTCTAAATATTTTTTGCGAATTTTCCCGCCTCCTGACGATTGTGTGGAGGTTATGTCTCTGCTGTTTTGGGTGGAAGTGTAAATTAATTTTTTTATGGACTACCCCTGAATGGACGGAAGGACGGAGTTCTCGTCGTGCTGCGGATTACATCCGTCTCAGTATTTAAATTGTAATATTTTTAAAATAAATAAAACTTGCAATATTTTTAACTTCCATTAAAATTTTAAACGAATTTTATTTTGATGATTGGTTAGCTAATAAAATAATTATGACAAATAATAATTATAAGTTCATAAATTAACTATATCTTCACGAAATATAACAATTATTGCATAAAGGAAGGGACTGGACTAAAAAGTAGAGACATTTAGAATTGTATACTGCGATTTTATGAGCTTTAGGACATTTAGCAGGAGAAGTAAATGCAATTTATAATTCAGTTGAGGACGCGATCAAAAAAAAAAAACAATAAAATAACATAAAACAATTTATGGAAGATAAACATTTAAAATTTTGAAAGAGTCTTAAAAAATTTAATTATTATTTTATGAATTAATATCATAATACATGTATACATTTTTAAATTAAAGAATTTTTGACAGTTATAATAATTGACAAATTGCCAAATAAAATATATAATATTGAAAGTTTATCAAAATTTTTATTATTTCTTCAATTAACAGCCACCTCCCGTGGTGGAGTCGGTTGATGCGCAGTCGATGTGCGATGTGGGATGTTCTGGGTTCGAATCCTAGGCAAGGCATAGTTTTTCGTTCATAAGTTAGTTTGTTAGCAGTCCCCTGATAAGCCTTCAGTCATAACACCGGGGGATGTTAATAAACCCAATCCAATTCAAATACCAGAATATGATGGGCTTGTTATTTTAGGAATAAAAATATTATTTTAGTTCTTATAGTAAAATTTTTTTTTATTAAGTAATTAATTTTTTTTATTTACACATTTCTTTATGTAATGGGAATGTGGATGAATTGTTTTTTTTGGTTTGATACTTGCTGATATTCTTATATGAAACTATTGCAGGAAATCTGCTGTTGGGTAGGCAAAAATATAAGGTAAGCCGATATCGCTAACTGTGCACAACCAGTCGCTGTGCCCCAACATCGAACTGCTTTTATGCCAACAGGACTAGAAAAAACGGCGTGGATTGGATTTTAGGTTAGAACTTTTTTTAGTTAACAAGTGCTTCGACAGGTTTTTTTTTCTTTCTCTGGCCAATTTTTAATGGAGTTTTATTAAATTCTAATTGGTAAACTATGCCATTCATTGAATAATGCTTGTCATTTAAATATTAAAGTATAAACAAACACGTTCATCTTTACTGACCATGTGACTTCGACATTTGTGTTGCTTTGGGGTAGGTCAATTTTGGGTACATGCGCATCTTTAGTCTATGCCTCGTACTGGAAAATAACGTTGTATTTCGTAAAATCTTTTTGTATCAGCAGGAGTCTGACACAGTTGGATAATTATATGGTTCTTATTTTTGCCGGAAACTCCAATGGAAAAAAGTCGCAGTTCTTTCACAGTATGTAGCATACATTCAGTTATATAGTTGAGTAAAAATGTAGACTTCATTGGCACCTTTCCGTGCAATATCTTTGTGGTACGTATAAAGTATTGACGTATTTGTCTCCATATTAAAGACCCCAAACATGTAAACCCCCAACTACCTCATGTAAAAAATATTTTGGATGGGATCTTTGATAAAGGAAGATTCTGACAAAAATTAAAAACAAAGTTCCAAAATTTCCGGATTTATTTGAGATTCTTCTTTCGTTTCCTTCATTTTACTGAATGACTTTTTGCTTCTACGTTTATGAATCTGGAGTTCAGTTTTAGCTCTTCAGCCACTCTTTTAGCCACTACATGAAGAGATGGACTCTTCAATCTCACCAACAATTCCTCAGACTTAATACAAGTGTCAATTTGAGGACGACCAAATGACAGGTAAAAATTAGCATTAAAATAGTTCATATAATACATATATGTGATTCTAAGATTGGGATATTTCACTCTAAATATAACATACATTTTCTGATAGTTTTACTCTGATGGAAGGAATCTGTATTGGCGTGACGAATAGTGCATTAGAGAAACTGGGAATTATGACACATTGTGTTTATTCAATAGCAGCACATATTCATAGGAAGAACTCTATGTGTGTTAACAATACCTCTCATATCTTTTGGAGTTTTGTCTTGCAGAATGAAACTTTGGAGGCGTCGCAGTCTCTTCACACTTACATCCCCAAAGAGATTCACAACAGCTTTCTTGCGAACGTCGGTTCTCTGGCAGTTTGCCAAAAAGAAGTATTTGTAAACAAACTTGTTAGGTTTATTGCAAACGATTATATGCGTGATCGCCTTCGTTTTATCTCTTGAGGTTTAATAATGCTGTATATGAAAATGTCTTGTTCATCTTTCGTACTCATATCATACAAACGTTGAAAGATTAGCATTTGCTGTTCTTCAGAAATCTTACTGAGGCAATAACGTCTACATCTGCACAAAATAACGTACCGTAAAGTAATACAAAGTAATGTGTAAATAAAGGTAACACACTCTGCCTGGCTGACTAATTGATTGGACCGGAACAGTATTTTAAAGAGTCCCTGTCACTTCTCAAGAATGTATATTATTAACACTCTGACACCGATTTACCTAATTTATATTGGTTTCTGTTAAAAAAATAATACGCAAAGTAATACAAAGCAATGAACATTGACCAACCAATATAGATGACCGATTGATCTTGCTGGAACTGTTTTTCCTTTGTAGTTTAAGTGTTCAATCCTTTAACGTTAACATTTTAAATCATATTACATTTATATGTTTCCTCGTGTCATACAGATTTTTTCACATTTTGGCTGGACTTATACAGTCAATACAGTCAGTTTTAGACGCCATAGCTGCACAGTGTCTTGACTGTTTACAAAATTGGTTTTTACTGTGGGAGCACAGAAGTAGAAGCAATGTAATTCCGTACAACAAAGAGGTCATTAAAAAAATGTCACATATCCATGGACAAGTATCTTTTCAATGCTAATAGAGGGGTGTCTGTCACATTAGCCATATATTAATTAGGTTTGTAGGTGGGACCAGTGCCCTTTATTAGAGATATAATGTGATATGATATAATGTTGAGTACTATGGGAATATCAGGTTTTTTTTTTCAATGTGTCGGCTTAGGCCGTTTCTAAAATGACTGATTCAATTATGTTCTAAATTATGAACACGTCACCATGGAAGTAGCTAGCAACCCATCTGGTTCCACAAATGGTTAATGGGCGGCAGATCAGTCAATCGGGCAGACCGCAGAAGAGTTCAAACATAACATAAACAAACTTAGTAGGAAACCAGAGCTGTGTACGAGTGAGCATTATATAACTGGAAACTTGACACTGTGGCCTAGCCATTCAGCCAGAAAAGGTAGCACTTGCGGTCACGGGTTATTTTCAACGGGCCAGTGTACAATAAGTGGCCCTCGTATCAGTAACCCTGAGGAACTACGATCAAATGCGATGACTCTCTAGAAAATCAGGTCAGTAAAGGGGAACGTATGCGGCTGTCAAATGAAGAAGAGGTCCCAGTGCCTACCCACTGCCCTCCGAACTCTGCCCCAAACCCTGTCATAGTGCTGAAACATTCCCAAAAAAAAAAAAGAGCTATTCATCCACAAAGAGAATACATCGCCGGTCATTATCAGTGCATTTGAAGTTCTTCTGAAACCACTGGAATCGAAGGTGACGATTTTGAAGTGTTTAGTGGCAGAAGGTAATTGATATATCAGATTTGCCTTTTATAGGTGTCTGGAAATGATTCTAGTTGAGATACAGTGATCCAAATATGTTTCCGATGTTCTCTTAACTCTGCAAATGGAAGTACCTGGTTACATTCGTGCGTGTCTAACAGTTAAACTGACCTCCTTCCGAAGGTCTGTCGGGATATTCCAGAATTACCCCGCTTTGTATGATACTGTAAGTATTAATTGCTCCCCACAAAATCTGGCTGTAAAGTCAGAATTTCCCATGTATGTGCGATTCGGTGCGCTGTCCATCCGGCCTCCCACAGCCTTACGCCCTACTATACGGCCCCAATCAAACTATCAGTTACACATATTGCTGTTTCGTACGGATTTCAATAGACCCATAGCTCATTAATCACACGTGACAAGTGATATACGTATCACATCGAATGAAATGTTCTGATACCACACGAGGAGCGAATGGAGAGCATTTGCACGATGTGTGAGTCCACACCCTCACATGAAGCTTTATCGTTTGCAAATCATTATTTTTATTTTCTATTTACCATCTTTCGCGATCACAGAATATATATATATATATATATATATATATATAACCTGTGTTTCCCGAAATTTAAATTACTAAAATAAAAATAAAGAATCGGGTAGAGGATTTTAAAGAATATTTTTGTTCCTTCTATGGCATGTTTTCGCTTCTACCATTCGTGAGTGGAGAAGAAAATTTCTGATGATCAAATGTGAATTTGTTGCCCGTATTGCTGCTTATTGTAATACTATTTTTAATATTCGAAAATTCGAAATTCGGAGATAAACCGGACGGTTGAGATTAAAGTCATATGTTCAAATGTTGTAACTTTCATTACCTTGTAGATATAGAAAATATGTTGTTTACAAATATGGAAGTAGTCAGTATTCACTGTGTGCAATTTTTATAAAAAATCGTTACCCATCTGCACCAGTCATTCAAAAATGTAGGAAAGGGCCCACATATACGTAGAACACCATCGCATAACTCATATTTTTTAATAAAGGCTTTTTTGGTATCCATTGCTGTAACTCAGCATAACTGTCATTCCTCATTGTCTCAATTTACATTCTTCAGAAAAGTGAAGAAATTTGTTGTTATTGTATTACCAATATTAATGTTAAGGTACATTTCCATTGCACATTACTATCACAAGAAATTTCATATTTTCATTTACTTTTTTATAATATTTACGAATTAGGAACAGTCACCTGTGATATTAGAATCCATCATCTTAAGGTCGTGAGCACATGGTGAATCGAATAAATGCAGTATTGTTCAAGTTCAAATAATAATAAATTTCTGTTAATTTACGAGGGCCGATAAAAATGATCCTCATTACGGTGGTGCGGTGTGATCGTGTTACGTCATATCGTTTGTAACTGCGGTGCGAGAAGCAAAGTTGCATGAAAGAAGAAAATTGTGCAGAGATACGCGTTCTGTGGTCGGAGGGTGCGCCTGGCTCCGATGTTTACCGAAGACCGTGAGCAGAGTATAGATAAAGTGTTTTGTCGCGAAGAAGTGTGTATGAATGAATAGCGAAGTTCGAAGAAGTTCGCACAAGTCTCAAACGTGACAAACTAAACGGACGCCCGTACACATCCACGACTACGATGACGACACTGAGCCTGTATGAGAAATTATTTTGTTGGATAGACAAGCAACACAGGATTATGTGGCAAATAGTATGCATATTCAATGGTTCGTTACTCAGGCTAAATAAAATTGTAATGAGGGAATACGAATGCTTCTGGACATATGGACAAGGTGTCTTTAAATTCAAAGAGTGAGTGAGTGAGTGAGTGAGTGAATTATTAAAATAAAATAAGTTCAGAGTGCGGATAAATTTTTACTAGCCTTCGTATAATTAATCACATTGGGTGAATAATTGCACGTCGCATTTACATAAGGAAGATTAATAAATTCCTTCACTGAGAAATGTTACTTCAGGTTGGCAGTTTCTGTGGTTCTGTTCCTACTAAAATTCGTTATCTTTCCCGTGATTAAATCATTATTTGAGGGGCCATAAACATAGAAAACATTATACGTTCATATGTGTATGCGTACCATTATGAGTACACAATATTTTTTTAGATTTGCATACGCGGATTACATGGAGGCTTGCATAAAAAAAATTTTGTGCATATTAAAATGTTTATTTTCGTACGATATTTTATCGTAAAATATTTTAATAACCTAAGTAATTTAATTAAATTTAAAAAATGTCATGTGTATATGTATCGTAGTGGAATTAGCATGGCAGACACTAGTATTTAATAAAGCATTTCACAGTAAATTTCACAATTTTCATAATATAAGAAGTTCTATTTGACAATACATTTACTAAAACATATCTTTGAAGTATATTTTTGTAATGAAACTGCTGAACTTTGTCAATTAATTTTATTTTCAGTTCTACTTCCACAAAAGTAAATACTGTCAAGTATAGAGTGTTATAATTAAAATTAATAAAATGCTATTTGTTTAGAAATGTGAATGTTGAAAATATTGAGTAAGATATATTTGGCTTTTACCTACATAACTTATTGTTTACATGCATAAGTTTGTAAAAGTCTCCGTTATCTTTTCACGTATTTAAACTGAAATCGTATTAATTTCACTTACGCTTTTGAACATTTTTGGTTTTGATCTGCTTAAAGCATTTTACGATTTTATAATTTTTTAACGGAAGTCGCTCGTAAAATAAACATTGCACAATGCATATTTAAATAAAAATATTGGTTTTATTTTCTGAATATTTTTAGAACAGTTTAGATTAAACAAAACTATGAAATAAATGTAAATGAAAATTAGCATTTCACCTACAATATTTAACGTCTTCAATTGATAACACTTCCAAAACCTTGAAAAAACCCAGCAGAAAAGACTACGATATCCTTGATGGAATTCCACTCGAAAACAACTCAGCCCCCTTGACGTACAGTATAAACAGAGATGTTGAGTGGAGCTCTACTAATTAAATTATGCGTTTCTGTATCTATTTTCAATCACTTGATATGGGAAATATTTCCCCAATATTTACATATATCATGTAATAATGTATGTTTGCTGCAGCCTCCGTGTATGGGTTTATATATTATTATATATAATACAAACATCAGTTTATTAATGGTTGCCTCCGATATATTTGAATTGGGTATTAATTTGGTTTGATACACTTGACGTATATGTTTTTGACAAATTAATTTTATTTCTTTTCTCTTAGAAATATTTTAAAAGGTCTCGTGTTTTAACGTCAATGTCAAGGATATATATATATATATATATATACATATATCCTTGACATATATATACATGACTAGTGAACCGGCCTGGCTTCGCCCGGGTACAATTCAGTTTTACAATGATACACTAATAAATAATAAATAAATTGGGAAAAGAAAATTCATTAACGTGAAAACAGAATTATAAAATCATACTATGTTGGCCTAGGTTTTTAACTGATTACGGCAACCCAATAGGAAGGAATTATTTTTTACCCGATAGCCAAGAAGTAGGGTATTGTTTTTGGAGTGTATCTGTGCAACTATCTTGTAGTTACCACATTTCCGCTTGCCAGCATCGATGTATGGAAATCAAAACGTGAGTTTCATCAAGTTGTAGTTTTAGAAATAATTGTACCAAGGTACTACTTTTTGCGCTTGGCTGAGAGATCTTAATCGATCACCAAAGTTAAGCAACGTTCCCAGCGGCACACATTTGGCTGGCCTGATAAACTCTGACACCAGAGGAAAAAAATATTTCGGTCACGTTCCCAGCCGTTACAGAATAAGGTTTTATTGTTATTTCACAGGAACCGTACAATTTTCCGGGATAAAAAGTATTCTACGTCTTACTCCAGGACCTGAAGTACCTACATACCACATTTCATTAAAATCCGTTTAACCGTTATGGAGCTGAGTGGCAACAAACATAAACACACAGACTTTTGTATTTATAATATTATTAGGATAATATTAGTAGGATTTACAATGTTTTATATAGATGACTCGAAAATTATTGCCAAGAGAGAGTATAATTGTTATCTTTGTAACCAACTTTTCAAAGATTTCCCAAATTCTGCCTAAAGAAACTGATATCATTTTGTTATTAATGAGCAACAAATGTTGCTTTGTAATTGCTTGCAATATCATATAAAATTATGGCCAACGGAAGCGGAGAAAAACACCTTTGCTCGCTCAATGTCATACTTTATCAGTTGTAACCCGTTAGGCCTACATATTTCGTATTTAAGGTGGACATGATTTTCGTTAACTCGACGTTATAGCCCAAGGAAAAGCAAAACTACAAAACGCTATTCGTTAATAGAGAAATGGCCTGAATCTGTATTGTATTTTAAAAAACTTTATTTTTTACGGAAAACGAAATATTTTTGGCGCATGTTAAATATATGAACTAAAAAACCATGATAAAATAATTTTCTACAAACCAGATAAAACAGCATGAAAATAATGGTTTCCTAGAAATGAAATTTGTAACAATACGATACAAAATAAAATTTTGGTTTCCGGTTGTGAGTGATGACTTAATATGAGAGTGATGATGGTAATGAGGCTATAGTTGAAGTGGGAAACAAACTTTCTTGCTTTTAGTTAAACGCCATTATTATTAAAGCTTTCTGAATTAAATTTCTTCTGATGACCCGTCTTGTATTTGTAATAATTTATTATCTGTAATTGTAAAAGAGGAACAGATATTTTTTCTATGAAGTTATGGTAGTTTTGTAATTTCCGTGAATGTTATTTGAAAATGTATCCTTGAAATTAAGGTCCAATAATTCTTATGTTGTATTACCGAAGCAGATTTTCAGATTCTTTTGAATTGAGATTGTACACATACGTGATACCATAATATAGACAGGAAATAATTAATTTGGATTCTGTGTGTACAATTAAACGGCATAAGTTTTAAAAAGTACAATTGCCTGGAAGAATAATTAACGGGTAACTCCATGCTCAAACAAATAAGAAATAATCGTGCTTATTTGTATTTCAAATAGTATTATTCTATTGCTATTGTAAAACCTACAAGTGTCTGTAAAATTAGATTATATTTTTCTTATTTAATGCGCGTAGTGTGCTGGACTACACATTTTCCCGTTTTAGGAAATTATCCAAAACTTTTTATTGCTATTTATAGTAAATTAATTGAACGTTGTTTACTGCATAAACTTTCAACATTAGCCATAATATTAATCGTCTGCAAGGTAATATAGAAATGACATTAAGGAAAACTAAATTCCTAACACAAATTAACGAAAATTTCTAATTGTTTACCTGGGAATTCAGAAATGCTATTATAATATTTATATGTATCACTGAACTCGTATATTTTGCTCTTAATTCAGTGGAGTAAAAATATTCTCCACGTCGTGAACATAATATTGAGTCCATTTTAACCAAATGTATGAATATTTTATTTTACTACCTTGTATATAAAAGATTAGTTAAAAATTACTTTAATTATGTTTTTAAGTTATAAACTTGCTTACCATGCTTAAATGTTTACTATATACTGAACATGTATATGCTGTCGCCCCACTGAGAAACATTTTTGAAGAGAGAGAGAACCGTGAAGTGATTTTAATAAAAATAAACCAAATCACGAAATACATGAAAATAGTATCATAATAAATAACTACTCACTTTTCTTCCACGCAGCAGCCTTAATGCATCGTTTTTTTCCCAGGAACATCGTGTTCCTTTAGAAGCACGTAGCAGTTGACGAGCGATTCAGACGTGGTCCGTTGCAGCTCCAAATATCGCATCACTCTGGAAGCGTAAATAACAGCAGCTCTCCTCCGGCGCGGACACTGAGATCAAATGATACTGACCCACATATTCCTTACAGTTCACTAACAAATATGACCTTGAGCATAGAGATATGACGCGACTATCATTTGAGAATGAATTGACGCAAGGGAACGAAGGATACACGAGATTTGGAAGACACGTGATGGTGGTCGATGTTACACAGCCTGCAACGAATTTTCCACAGCAATTTAGCGCAAGTCCGATAAGATAGTTTAATGACTTTTGGAACCACATCCCATTGACTTAGTTATGGAAGACCTACGTCGATTATAGGTTTTAAAAAGGCAGGTTCTAATCTTAAAAAAAATGTATATCTAATAAAATAACACAATTATATTTTTGAAACTAGTTAAGTAACAATGGTAGAGCTGAGTGACTATGGAGTAATTCCTTATTTCCCTCAAACACGACCAATATTTTTGAAGCGGTGTTTAAATTTTTATCTAAGGCAATTAGAGAATATGCATGGATATTCTGCAAGTTTTGTTTAGCTTGTTGTTGGTTAAGGTAGAAGAGATTAAATTATCTATGTGCTTGTATGCCATACCTCCGTTCTACATCGAAAACTCCGCTAAGTGAAACCAATGCAATATATCGACAGTATTTATATTTTACTAAATCAGGGTTATGTTGAATTATAACACTCATAATAACGTTATTATTAACAAACATATAGTAATTCTGAAAATAGCTTGATGAATTACATTTATAAAGCATTCCGAAGGAATTAAACTTATTCTAGTAATTTCAATAAGCAAAATTTATGTCACTTTAAAAGTTCTGAAAGACGGCAGTGGGGATATATTTTATATGTACGTTAAATTAATAAATAGTTTTTCTAAAATATTCCAAGATTTTTCTAGTTTTGTAAAAAACTCGTTAGATTATCCCATAACAGTTTTCCTGGTAGATTGTTAAAGAGCGCAGAATAAATGTTACGATGACAGAGCTTATCTTTGACCTACTTTTCAGGCAAAATTATTCACATTTCGAACCCCAAGTTTTAATTAACGCGTCTGCCATGGTGGAATATAAAAATGCCAGGAAGTAATGATTTTATATTTTCGATACTCTTTCAGTCCACATTATCATCGTTATCTGTTTTAAAAATGTTATATTCCTAAAGGATGAAAGATAGTTGGATATTGGTGATTCGTATAAAAATTTCATTCCTTACGGAAAATTCCAGAAATAGCCTACTAGAAGTCGCTTACACGAGTGTGGCATGTGTTATATCACCACATTTTAAAAGATTTACTTCCTTGAGCACTCGGTGACTTTGTATAATAAAACGCACTTTCTGCAAGTTCTTACAAGTGGAGCTTTAGAAAGCGCGGTGTTTTGTCGGGTGAATTTGTGGTGGCCGTTTTACGACTTGACGCAAAGTACTGTTCTGTCACTCACATGGAGCATTCCCAACGATGAATGTAATTAGCAGTCGTCATCACATTGACACACTGAACCCGTTTCAGATCTGTGCAACATCATCTCATTTAATACCCTATTACAAGAGGTAGTAAATAGACAACCACGAAAATAATTTTATATCAGTTAACATGGAAACGTTACCTCTTGAAATGCTTTCAAGAAACAAATTAAAAGTCAAAGAATCACCACTAAGCTAAGACGTTTACCACTGTCTCCAATTTCACCCTTTGCATAGCCACAACAAAATCTCAATTTAAATATGAAAGTAACATATCAGACTCAGAATCCATATCTATAGAGTTTTAATGTCTTTATTTCAATTTCTTCTTGGATAACTAAAATATCACAAACATATACAATAAGTCGACAGGAACTGTTGTGTTGCCAATAAACTTTCGCAAGATTAGATTCTGAGGTATAACAATTTTAATACACTTAAAATGTTTTGCAATGGCTTGTCCAATTTAATTGTGTTAATGTATACGGGCACATTACAGTCACATAAGGCACTTTACAGTCACCTAAGACATGCTAAGCAACCATCTGCTGAGCGGCTCTTTCAAAATACTTTTTGTCTACTATTGTATGCATAAATGCGAACATATATAAACTCAATATTAGTTGGATTATTCGTGGAATATCATTGTTTTCTTAGTCTTCATAGAAAAATAAATTACTTTTTAAAAATATTTTTAAATTTTGCTTTTGGAGAGTATCTAACAAAACACCATTCGTACACATGTTAGGCCATGCCCTTGCCTAAGCCAACGGTAATGAATCTTGGTTTCTCGGTAGCAAAAATATGAACTAATACAATATTGCTACGTTTGCTAGTGAGCATGTGCGGGTGCACTTTCATAGCTATATGACTGTAATACCAAGATCTGAATTGTCCTAGTTTTCTATTTTATTAGCTATCTTTTTATGTACTGCTTTATTTATTCAGACTGGTAAGTGTATTGGGCTGACTGGACTAAAGGACGCGATTTCACAGAACGAGATAATTTCTCAAGCATATATACATGAACATTCGCCACATGAAGTAAAACTTGATATTAATTTAAAACATGTATAAACTCTACCTTTCAGATTTAATACAAAAGATAATGACCGTAAAAATAAATACTGAATGTTTTTATTTGATAAATTCTCAACATGATGTTTAATAATTTTTGCATAATTATTCAAATATTAATTAAATCTACAAAGACTAACATAGTCATTTTTATATACCCAGCTAAAATGGCACAATACGCTATAGCATTTTGAGACCTACTAGGACATAGAATTCAGTGACTTGTTTACTCCATTTCATTTGACTGTCGTTAAAAAGCATCGTGAGCACAAAAGCCCTGTTTGAAAAATAATAACTTCGGATGCCACCATTAATTTATAAAATATGCAGTAGGCGAAATAATAGAACGAAAAAAATATAATTGGGACAATGTATACGGTCACCATAAATGTTCTTATGATACAGAATTATTTCACTTATTTTAATCATCCTAAATATATATTTAAATATCTTTTTAAATAAAATACAATTTATTTACACAATCATGGTAAATTGGGTACAGTAGACATAATAATATAAAGCTATGATAATTATACTTTTGAATATTTTGCCGACAATTACCAGCGTAGAATTATTCCTATTTTTCTCTTTAATTATGATTAATCTGTATGTGGTTTTATGTATATGCGCTAATATTAAGCCTTTATATTACTATAATGTATCCTCCTTTGGTTGCACTGGTAACATATGTTAAGGGTTAAGAACGGAAATCATTTTAATTTAATGTTCTGTATTTTCCCTTTCTGGCCTTTTTGGGGAACTAGGCACGTCTTGTAATATACATTATTTCTGTAAGAAAATTACCCGAACCTTATTTCAGATTCCTACCTAAATGCTATGTGTTGTAAGAGAAATCTGTATGCCATTATTAATACACCTACGCTTCATATTCAATTCACGACTTTATCTCTGTTCCGTCGGATAGAGACCGAACACCGGTGTAACACGATGCATTTATAAAGCATGGGGCACTCACAAGTCAAAGGAAACCAGGTTGTCGGTGGAACTGGCGATTGCCAAATAAAATGTAACAGTTTTATTAATGAAACTTCGTCTTAACTTTTAACTGCCGTAGATTCCATTGACGGTTGCCAAGTCCTGTAAGACTGTCAAAAAAATTCCGTATAAATCGAATTATTTAGTGTCAACAATTACTTTGTATATCCCGAAATTTTGTGCAGCATATTTCTACAAGCTTAAAAAAGGCAGTTTTTTGTAATCGTTATTGACGGAAATAATTCCCACGTACTTCGCAGTGGCTGACACAGTAATGTTGTTTAAAAGTTGACCTCTATTTCGTTATCTTAATAGCACTTTTATTTTTTTTTCAGTTGAGCTAAGAAAAACCAACATACGGAAGCAGTCAAGAGGTCAGTCTTAAAAGATTCGGCAAGCACGCAAACATTTATTTGCTCCTTGATACTGGCATTATGATCTAAATTGGGACATACAAAAAACGCATGAACCCATCATGCTGTCTACATTCTAGCGGTAATACTTAAAATGTAGAAAATATTTCCTGTAAACTTGTGACATTTCAGACATTTCACAAATTACCATTCACACGTTGGGTGCCGTTTTTAATCAAATAAGATATGCCAAATTTCTCATCTTCAAAATTATGTTCTTTATTTTTTACTTGATCTTCTTCTTCTCCAGCAAATGTAACCAATTATTCATGATTATTATTAAATACAATAAAATTCAATATTACTTATCTTCAGTTATTACGCAGTTACCAAAAAGTATTTGGCTACAATTAGTTTTAAAAAATGCACATATATTTTCAATGATTAATAACATTAAAACTTCTTGTAAATATCCACGTCCATTTTTGGAGGTGGTGAGAGTTGATCTAAAGATAAAATTAGTTATATTTTACATCTGCCTTACTTATGTTGTCTCCTGTACTCCAATTTGATGTCGTCTGACCATTACATATCTCTCCGCCAATCAGCAATGGCGAGACGAGAGACAACCAGAATAATTTTATTTAGTACCTTTTTTTAATAAACATTTAATGCTGACTAATCTCTAAAAAATATGAAACATAACATAAAAAATATGTTAGTACTGAATACTGTCTAGAAACAAACGAAAATTACTTACACATGGTATATATGTCTAATAAACTTTTAAAATAACCAAAAGTTATACTGTTAACTCCTATAATAAAGATAAATTTGGAATAATATTAAATTAAGTGATGACATAAGCAAGTACTCTTAAATTGTATACAGTAAAAAGGCCAATGATCAACGTTAAACATAACCCCGAAAATATGCATCGTTATATAATCACCCCCCTTCCCCCTCTCGGGCTAGGAACAAATTTTACAAATTTGTTGCAAACCTTAATAAACTTAAGTGTGGATTCTCCATAATTGCTGCAATATGCTTTTTACATTTAAATTCGCAATTTACAATCATTATATATGCATGTTACAATCTTCAAATATCTCAATAATTAAAACATTCACGTAAAGTATTTACTTTCTCAAAATTCATTATCATTATATCACCGTGTTATAATCTTACAGTAATTCATTAATTAAAACATTTATTTCAAGTTTCCTACATAGTACTCTTCCACTTGAAAAAATCTCTATATTTTTGTTTTCAAAAAAAAAAATTCGTTTTTACCAATTTAATACTGTTGGTTTTACTCATTTTACTATTTGCTCCCTGGTGATTTTATCAACACTCTTAATACTTATTATTTGGTGTTTTGTTATCTAGGACAAATCATTCATAAGTTTCCAGCTATATATTGCACTCTACCCACATCGGTATATATTAGTTACAACTACATCCGCGTATAGACATGATACTCTACCCGCATAAGTGGTATAATCAGTATAGTATAATAATACATGTATTATCTTTGAATCGTGGTTCTTATTTCTCGTTTTATTTATTATGTTCTCTATGGCCTGGTTAGTGTCAAATATATTCATTTATTAACTTTAGAAAATTTGATTCATTTTATAAGATGTATCCTACATGTCACTTCTCCATGGATACATTTTACTACCTTTTGCAACATATTGACTTTTTCTATGAAAATTTTGCACCTTCTTTGCTATTAGTACAAATATTTATATTATAATCTTTCTTGAACTCTAAATTATGTTTCTTGCCTTAATATATAATAAATTTTCTTTAAAATACAACTTATTCTCTCTATAACATTTTTACTTTACAATTTTTTCTGAATGAAAACCATTAATTTTATGATATACAAAAAGTATATACAATTATTTTCTTACCCTAATTTGTCTATGGTCTGTATTCCTTTATTCATTTTCTTTCTCTTATTTCTACCTCTTACCTTTCTCAATTTTTGACCTCTTTTTCTTTCTTCCTGACTACTTTCCTCATATAATATTTAATATTTTTCGATTTTTTTTTTCTATTTTTTTGTGCCCCAGTACCCTTTTGAACTGTTTGAACAAGCTGTTTACTTACCCCCCTTCTCGCCAAATCCAATGATCTCTTTACTTTCTTTTCTTTTTTCCCTTGGCCATTCTTATTTTGTGTGTATCTGTCACATTTGCCAATTTCATTTCATCACATCAACTCCCCCCTCCCCTCTTTTAAAGATTTTCTCTTTCTTTCATTTTGTTAAAAAAAATTTGTAATAAAAATATATTTTCCCATTCCCTATGATTTTGTTCACTACCTTCAAATAACTTTTCCATATAATTAAATCTATCTTTTTGTTCTATTCTAACAGTTTGTATTTCTTTCTGCATAACTTCACTATATTTCTGTGTATGCCTCCATTTTTCTCATTTCTTTTTGCATAACCTCATTACCCTTCAGTATTGTCTCAATTTTTTTCATTTCTCTTTGCATGGCTTCGCTACATAATCTAATCGTTTGCATTTTTTTATGCATGGCTTCAAGTTTTTCAAATATTAAATCTAACTTTTTCTCCATGTCGTTTGACTAAACTTAAACAGAATTTTTGTCACAAAGGTAATTACAAAAGTTTCCCTCCAAACCTGCAAAACACAAAAAAATATTATTTTTCTCTACCTTCTGCGCTTGCGTCTCACGAAACAATTCGCCCCCGATGCCCCTCGCTGTGGAAAACTGCTTACAACATCTGCAGACGTACTTTAGATGTTCTCAGCATACCTCGGGCACCGCACTTCTTCTCTTTCAACGTCTCGACTTGTATCAGAAAATTATTTATCTGGGGTGGTTCTTCCCTTTACCGACGATTGTAGATTCTGACGTTCTAGAAGTTCGTACTTCAGCTTCAGAAGATCTAAATAGTCATGAAGTTCTTCTTCACCCACACGCTGGGTCGTTAATAGTGACATTTCAGACATTTCACAAACTACCATTATCACGTTGGGTGCCGTTTTCAATTAAATTATATATGCAACATTTCTCAGCTTCAAAAGGATTTTTTTTTATTTCTAAGTTTATCTTCTTCGCCAACAAATTAAAACAATTATTCATAATAATTCTCAAATGTAATAAAATTCAATATTTCTTATCTTCGGTTATTGCATCTTTACGAAAAAAAAATTTTTTTTCTTGCTACAATTAGTTTAATAAAAGACACCTATATTCTTAATTATTATAACATTAAAACTTCTTCTAAATATCCACGTCCATCTTTGAAGGTGGTGAGAACTGTTCTAAAGAAAAAATNTAAAACAATTATTCATAATAATTCTCAAATGTAATAAAATTCAATATTTCTTATCTTCGGTTATTGCATCTTTACCAAAAAAAAATTTTTTTTCTTGCTACAATTAGTTTAATAAAAGACACCTATCTTCTTAACTATTATAACATTAAAACTTCTTCTAAATATCCACGTCCATCTTTGAAGGTGGTGAGAACTGTTCTAAAGAAAAAATNTATTATAACATTAAAACTTCTTCTAAATATCCACGTCCATCTTTGAAGGTGGTGAGAACTGTTCTAAAGAAAAAATTAGTTATATTTTACATCTGCTTTACTTATGTTGTCTCCTGTACTCCAATTTGATGTCGTCTGACCATTAAATATCTCTCCGCCAATCAGCAATGGCGAGGCGAGAGACAACCAGGATAATTGTATTAAGTACTTTTGTTTAATAAAAATTTTATGCTGACTACCCTCTAGGAAAGAAATTAAAAACAACAAACAATGTATTAATACTGATTACTGTCTAGAAACAAATGAATATTATATACACATGATCTCTATGTCAAATAAACTAATAAAATAATCAAAGATTATACTGTAAACTCCTATAATAAAGAGTAATTTATAGTAATATTAAATGAAGTGACAAAATAAGCAAGTACTCTTTAATTATATATAATGAAAATGTCTATGATCAATATTAACATAACCCCGAAATTATGCAATGGTACAAACTATACGTTTCATTTAAATGCCACCTGTGTGATATTTTGCGTACAAACTTTTGTATTACATCTATCTACCGAAAATATAATTATAATTATTTAACATATGACACAAATGTTACATATTTATTTATGGTGATATTGGGTCAATTCCAAGTTTCTTAGAAGTTTATTTTTAATTAGCAATGCACATTTCAAAATTCAAATTATTTATTCAAATGCCTTGTAAATGTAAGAGAGACAAATTGAATAACAGATCTGTTTAGTAAAATTACTAAGTACAAAATGATTTTTAGACTAGTTTGGCCGACTGTTTTTGGTTATAAACCGTTTCAAGGTCCGGAATATATATTTGAAAGTCTATTTAAAATACGATGTCTGATATATTCTGAAATGTTCAACTATAGGCGGTTCACGGTAAAGTGAGCACTTGTGTGACTCTAGTTACTTTTTCCCTATAAGTCACTTTTTATCCTTCCACTACTTCTTAAAATAAATATCTCAATGTAAGTAATAAACTCAGTGTATATATTTCACCGANACTTTTTATCCTTCCACTACTTCTTAAAATAAATATCTCAATGTAAGTAATAAACTCAGTGTATATATTTCACCGAACACAAAATTTAACGTCTAAGACTACACTACAATATATTTATTGACTATCTTTCAAAATGAGACGGCTAAAATAAGTGCTCACTTTACCTTTAATAGCCTATAAGCATTGCAATGATGTTCTTTATTTCACCTGAAAAATGTAATTAATCAATGCACATGTNTACCTTTAATAGCCTATAAGCATTGCAATGATGTTCTTTATTTCACCTGAAAAATGTAATTAATCAATGCACATGTGGTTTTTTTTTCTAAAAAACTCTTTAAATAAAATTCATAGAAATATAAGTACACCGAAATTAGATGCAGAGGGGGACAGAACCCGGGAAAAAAACCGCCAACCAGCAGCATCATTCGGAAAAACTCGTACGGTCAAAAATCCGGGAGGGACCCCGTCGGAAACCGAACCCTTGGGAAGGGGAGTAATCTGACCACTTCACCACCAAAGTCGTCACGAATAAATGACCATCCAACGGCAAAGAAGTTATGAGAGTGTTCTCCGTGCTTCTAGTCCACCGGAGAGGTTTTGATATGCGGCGACGTTTGAATATAAAGGTCGCTTTGCAGAGGAGCCAAGAGAGAATACACGAGAGGACTGCCAAGGTGGAACTACATGTTCGAAAATTGCCCTTTGGGGCCGCGGCATGAATGGAAGCACAGTAAGCCACATAATCTCCCGAATGTTTCACTGTGCTATTAAAGATACCCTGCTCACTACCAAATAAACCGGAAACATAAAAGGACTCTCCAAAACACGACGGCCCCAGTTCTAGTAGTGTGTCGCTTAACTAAGAAGTCTAAATTTCTGTGCTGTTTTGTGCCCCTCCATACAGTTGTCATCTGTATTTAGATGAAACCTGGAAACGTCCCTAAATATGATCGTTCTTCATTCTTTGGNCCCTCCATACAGTTGTCATCTGTATTTAGATGAAACCTGGAAACGTCCCTAAATATGATCGTTCTTCATTCTTTGGCCATCAGTGTCACCCGACTAAGACCAATTTGCAAATTAAATGGCTGTTGTCGGGATTTCAATGGAAGACAGCATAAACGAAGACCGGAAACAGCACGTGGAAACATGGGTCACTAATANGCTGTTGTCGGGATTTCAATGGAAGACAGCATAAACGAAGACCGGAAACAGCACGTGGAAACATGGGTCACTAATAATCCTGTTGCGTGTTTCTGTGCATTCAGCTATTGAAATTGTGTGTGTGTGTGGGGAGAGGGGGAAGCACACAGATTTGAGGAGCGGTTAAGCAACATCTACCCAAATCAGATGTCAGTATTGGGTATTGTAATCTGGAACATGCTTTTTGATGGACTATTGATATGAAACGCCGAATGCCTGCTCACTTTCTGAATACACAGATGACAAATGCCCACTAGTGTGTGCGGTATCAAAGTATGAGATATAGTACAGTGCAGAGGAGGATCTCGAAAATGTAATAGCATGGTCAAATGCTGTCAAACTTTGGTTTGCGGTAGAGGAGACAAATCCTATACTATTAAAATAAGTGCTTTAAAAAAGTCAATTGCGCGATTTGAAGGGAGACCTCTGCGATTTGTGTCCTCGATCAAATACATAATGTTTGCCATAGAACATCTACGGTTTCATGAACAAATTAGGTATCTGGCAAACAAATCCTTCGTGATATTTCGCAGATGGAGAGCTGGGGCTCCAGCAGCATGGACAATTCTTTATAGGACATTAAAGGCAATAAACACAGGTGTACAAAAATTAAGGATGGCGTACATTTTAATAAATAATGTAGCACAAATTATTTCTAATGAGTACAACACACATTATAAAATCGTGGAGATTTAAGAGTACAGGAAATGTGAACAGCACTGACCAAGAGAGAAATCCAAAGGATGCAAAGCATCTTTTTTCAAAGGTGGATTCCAAACGTAGCATGACAGACAACATAAAATTCTAAATGACAGGAGGCCGGCAATAAATATTGCAGTCTTCAGTAGGGGTTCTATCATCTCTGACTATGATGCAAGAAGTGCACAGTCTAAACATGCTCGTTCTGAGCATGTCGACGAGCTTAGTAGTGTACATATGGCGTTTTTGGAGCAGGGTTCAGGGACAGGAGCCACGTGCCACCCGCCATCTTGGTAGGCACAGAAGGCCGCCATCTTGGTAGGCACAGAAGGCCGCCATGTTGGTCGATGCAGTATGCAATATATAGTTGTGTCACAGTCAGGGCTCGATATCATGTTGAATGTTCTTCCCCCCGACCACCCTAGAAATTAGTTTAATAAAAATTATTTAACAAAATAATTTAAAAAAACTAATATTTTCATAAAAAATTATCAATTATAAAATATTATAAAATTAACACCCACCTCCATACATTCCCTCAACACACACCACCATCCATCCCCTCACCACAAAAACAACACGCATCCCCTCACAACACACCAACACCCCATACCTCACCACACACCACCCGACTCCCNGTTGGTCGATGCAGTATGCAATATATAGTTGTGTCACAGTCAGGGCTCGATATCATGTTGAATGTTCTTCCCCCCCGACCACCCTAGAAATTAGTTTAATAAAAATTATTTAACAAAATAATTTAAAAAAACTAATATTTTCATAANACACATTTCACCCTCCCACTCTCCCTCCACCCTTCTCATGATTCCTCAAAGATGAACAAGTGTTGGTAATGCTTTAAACAAGAACATTTCCATTTCCACAGCCTTATGCAGTGTAAATTTATCGAAAATCTGCCACATTCCACCAATTACTCGCTATTGCTCGACCAATTAATTGCTTTTGTGCTACAGTCTCCGCTACCTACAATACCCCCATTCCCCTCATCGTCGTCCAATCACCCCCCTTCATCGACAGTGCCCCTGCAGTACACTGGTAACTCATGTTTTCAGCATCTACCACCAGAGATCACCCATTTCGCCCACTTACAAGCTCCTCCCTCCAGAACCCCGGTTACATCCTGCCCTACCTCTCCATTGCATGCTTATACCGGCGTATAAATGGCCACAAGACCTAGTATTCTACCTGTTGTTGATGTCATTATCTGCTTGCATAGATTATGCATTTTATTTTTCGTCTGGAGTTTTAGAAGATGTTTGTGTGATGTCTCAGTGCAAAGAAAATAATTTCGGCGATCGTCACATATGGGAGGCTATGTTCGCTCACAGCCCTTCATACGGAAAAAGAACTGGTCTTTCTACCAAAAGAGTTCCTGCTGATGTATGCATACCACGAAGTTCGGTATGTGTACAAGAGACATCAAGACTACCTACAGCAGGACGAAGACATTCGCGACTGTTAACCATGCAGGGAGTGCTTCGAGGGCTACACCACGTCTGTACCAGACACTCAACATTCCTGTGCTTGGTGCAAGGTGTGACGTCGTGAAGCAGCAGCCGCCCCTGTCACAGCGTCCACCTTAGTCGCAAAATCGTCACCAACCATCATCTCCACAGCATTGCCTCCATCATCGAAGAGTCCACAGAGTGAAAATCATGAACGACTCTGTAGACCAGGCCACCACCGACCTCATGCCACTGATCACATCACGTTTCCGACCCAGCAACAGCTACACCTGGCACCTACTCACCCCAACATGCGATGATTGACTTCCTGTACATGAGGGCTCCAGGCAAACCACTATCGGCACTAGCAGAAGTTGGTTGAAGCCCACCAAAGCTACTCCCATCACACCCCCTCCAAGAACTTCAATGCACGGGTGATGTACACCAGATCCTTCGAATCAGGTATGGTGAAGTTTTATCCCAACTTCATCCCAGGGTTCTGTCTTGTGGAGTAGAGTACTGCCTTGGCGACCCACGAAACAAGGATGGAATGAAAATAATAGAAGCCTGAAATTGTGTGAATCATGCCCGCCTCTACTACACATTGATGCCTGCGTGCAACCCGAGCATCATGAATGCCGAAGGAAAGTAAAAAGTTTATTTTATGGACAGAATCCAGTGCGACTGTCAAACCTGTGCAGTGTGGAACATGAGGCTGGATGAAGCACTTCCACGCAGCACCGAAGAACTATTGGAGTTTAACGATGGTGAAGTCATCCTCATTAAGGAAGGCTGCCAACACAGTGACTAAGAGACACGATGAGTGGGTCGGGAAAGAGTGATTCGCTTCAGAAAATAATGCGATTGCTAGATGCATAGATTCCTACCGGACAAAGAGGCTGACATGTTTATGTTCGTCGAGGAGATCACGACTTGTCGCAACCTGCCATGTGATGTAAAGATAAGATCGCCGGTGACGATGGGGACGAACAGTGGAAGTGAAAAAAATTTAACATTGAGGAGGCATGATGGTGAAGTGTGCAAAAAAAATTGTGACGAAGGCGAAAAATTATTTTTACATATGCAAAGTGTAAGCATGTGGGTAACACATTGTGTCAAGAAACACATTTGTATGTACGTGTTTGAGGAGAAGTAATATGTAGGCATGAGAAAAATTATATCCGCAATATATATATATATATATATATACATCGCAGACATACATTATAACTATGTTGATATATCTTGAGGTGTAGATGTAAAACAATTCTGTTTTTTCCTATGTTGTAAATTATGCAGCAGGCAAGATACACGATAATGTTTAAAGTATTGATTGTAAACGAAAAATATGTTTACCATTTAGAAAGAAATATGTAGAAATGGCGATGTAAATAAATACCAATGAAAAAATTATCATTTCTATAAAATCATTTGTGGAAACCTATGTCACTAAATATTATAAGAGTTAAATATTTAATTAGCTCAAAGCATAAATGAAAGTTTACACCCGGCCTCATGTTATACACTGCACAGGTTTGACCACCACACTGGATATTGTCCATAAAAGAATTTGACTTTCCGTCGGCATTCATGATTCTCGGGGTTTACGCAGGCACCAAGGTGTAGTAGAGGCGGGTATGATTCACACCATCGCAGGCTTCAATGTTTTTCACTGCATCCTCGTACCGTGGGTCGTCAAGGCAGTACTCCACACAATGGAACCCTGGGATGGCATTGGGATAAAACTTCACCATACCTGACTCGAAGGATGTGGTGTACATCACCTCATGCATGAAAGATCGTTGAGGTGGTGCAATGGGAGTAATTCTGGTGGGCATCAACCAACTGCTGCTAGTGCCGATAGTGGTCTGCGTGGAGCCCTCATGTGCAGGCAGCCAATCATCGCATGTCGTCGAGATGAGTCAGCGTCAGGTGGATATTGTGCTGAGTCAGATACATGATGTGATCAACTGCTTGAGGTCGGTGGTGGCCTGGTTTACAGAGTCGTTCAGGTTTTTCACTGTGTGGACTCTTCGATGATGGGGGCAGTGCTGTGGACTGAGAAGATGAGAGTCGGTGACGAATTTGCGACTAAGGTGGAGGCTGTGGCAGGGGCGGCTGCAGCTGTACAACATCGCACCTTGCACCAAGTGTGGGAATGAGAAGTGTCCGGATTGGACGTGGTGCAGCCCTCGAAGCACTCCTTTAATGTTAGAGAGTCGCGAATATCTTTGTCCTGCTGCGGGTTGGCCGGAATTCTCTTGTACACGTACCGAACTTCGTAGTGTGCGTACATCAGCAGGAATTCTTTCGGTAGAACCATCTGGGACCGCTAGTGTATCATCTGTGGAACTTTCAGTGCCATATCGGTGTCGCTTCTGATGCAAGGACTGTCTCTTCAAGCTTACTGCACGGCGGCACGATGTTCACGAGTGCCTGAATAGTTGGTTTCGTATTTAACGAATTTTATCGGAAGGTGATGTTTATGCATATGCAGACTTTACGCAGAGAAACATAAATAATTTTGTAGTAACAAAATTTTTAGTAAATTTGAAGAAATTACAAATTATTTCGATATACACCATAAATATTTTCTTCCCTTGTTATAAACTGATTTTTATTTGAAAAAAGCACTTTAATGCTAATATTATTTTTAATTTAGCTAACCACTATGTATTTAAATGGCCGTAGGGCTTATACATGCATACTTTCCTGGAGATAGAAATGAATCTTGCAAATTGAATTTCACGATCCTGGCCCTTAGAAATCGCAAATTATAATCGCATATGTCTGTAAATATTCGCTTGCTTACAACCTGACTTGCGAAAATGTGGGCAAACTCTGATTTAAGATACAGACCCAACTGAAAAAAAAAATACGAGCACTATGATACATCGCTTACCTTTAAATGTACTTAAAATGCAAACAACCATAATTTTACTANAACTCTGATTTAAGATACAGACCCAACTGAAAAAAAAAAATACGAGCACTATGATACATCGCTTACCTTTAAATGTACTTAAAATGCAAACAACCATAATTTTACTATGCATTTTTATAAACAAAATATCCTATTTGGAATAATTCATGAAGTTATTGTGATTGAGGGTATACACTAAGCAAAAAATACAATGGTTATAAGATAATGAAAATATATATGTTATGCATAATACACAAAAACAAAATCAAATATTGGTACGAGGATATGTGCTATAATCGATTTTTATGACTGGGTGACAGGGTGATTAGGGTTACGACATTACATGATCCTCGATTTTTATAATTTTGCTGGCCAGGGGTGGTTCGGGTGGTGGATGGGCGAGGGGGTGGTGATGGCTGAATGGTGATGGGGAGAGGAAAGGGTGATGCGGTGTAATTAGCTAACGAGGGGGAGGGGGTGGGGATTAGGTAATGATGGAGTTGTGAGGTGGAAGGGGGTGGTGTGTGGTGAGAAGATGGGTGTTGGGGTCTGATGAGGGGATGGGTGTAGGTGTGTGGTGGGGATGTATGGTGGTGTATGGTAGGGGATGTGTGGTGGTGAGGTGAAGGGATGGTTGTTGGTACATGGTGCGGGAATGGGTATTGGTATGTGGTAAGGGGATGGGTGTTGATTTTGTGGTGAGGGTTGGGAGGGTGGTGTGTGATGAGGGAATGGAGGGGTAGTGTGTGGTGAGGAGATGGAAGCAGGTGAACGTTAATTTTTGTAAATTTTATACAAATTAATGTATTTTTATAAAAATATTTTGTATTAAAATAATTTCTATTAAACTAATTTCTAGCATTGTCGGAGGGAAGAACATCCAGCATAGCATCTAACCCTGACTGTGATGCCAACAAAGATGGCAGACTGCACTTACCAACATGGCCACCGGCCACACCTACCAAGATGGCAGGATGCAACTGGCTCCTGTCCCTGAACCCTGCACCAAAAGCCCCATATGTAGACTACTAAGCTTTATATGTGTCAGAATCCATTCCTCGTGTAGCATCGGTCACAGCTGCAGAGTAGTTGCTGGCGACTGGTGACATGCTGCCAATCATATCCCGAAAAAATGTCACATGCATGTTCTATTGGATGTGGGTCTATGAACCACGCGGGCCAAACCATGTGGTGAATATCTTCAACATATCTTCAATAGTTCAGCAACAGCCACTGTACAATGAGGTGTAGTATTGACATCATTGAAGGATTACCCGGTACAAAAAACCAAGAAAAAACCCATGAGAGGAAGGAGAACCTCAATATATCATTGGTCACCCGCGACTGAACCTCGATGAAAGATCTGTAACTCCGCACGACCTCTAAGCATAATACCTCCCCACACAAGAACTCTGCCACCTGCAAACTGGTGCCTTTCGACAATGTTGGAGGGATGATGGTGTATTTCCCACTCTCTTGCCAGATACAAATAAAACTGGAATCACTAGTGGGACAAAATCGACTCTCATCTGTGAACAGCACTGGATCCCATTGCTGAAATCCAATGTCTTTGTGTTCCTGGTACCACAGCAAATACCAAACTCCGATGAAAAATAATCAATGGCACTCACTGCAACAGTCACCTAGTGAACAAACCACCTGTGTACAGTCTACTGGAAGTGATTAAATACATTATCAGGTTCCAGTAGTGCACTGCATGTCTTGTGATTTCACATTTGTCTGCCATCGAAATCTTCTCGCATGTAGGACAGTACACTGGTCTCCCATTACAATGATTTCTCATGAATAATCACTATTTAAACCCTATGTACGGTTGTTCCTGTCGTTCGAAATTCTGTTCAAGCATGTGACCAGATTTTATAAACAGGCACACTGGGCATGTGCCCAGAGACACAAGAGGATTGGGGCATAACGTCTGAGCAAGAAAAATATTACAAAAAAAAGAAAAGTTTAATATATAATACTGAATAGATATTGTAATAAAATTAAGCTGCGAGATATGCTCCTAAATTGTATTTTCACATAATATTTATAATATAAGTGAGAGCGATGACTGGCACATCTGAACTCTAAACATAGGAGAGAGGATGCTTGCTCATGGCATTCCCAGGGCTTCTTTGACTTCAAAATTGGATGTGGCTGTGTGCAATTCCCAACTCTTTCACCATACTAGCCACACTTAGACCTTCCAACTTCCAAATGATTCGACCTTGGGTAAAGTCGTCCAGCTATTGTCTAGCAAACCAGTGTATACGTTTCAGTTTATTGCCATAATTATGCATGCAATGGCATCTTGGTGTTAAACTGCCTCACAGTCCCATATGAATGGAACTTTGATTAGAGCCCAGAGGGAAGCAGTCGTGGTAGTAAATCAGACCTATAGAACTGTCTCCCATATTTCATGGCATGTCCTCGCAGAAGTTATTCCTATCGATCTGCTTATACAGGAGATGATACTCCTGTGGACACAGAACGAAGGTAGGAAACCTCCCAATGAAGAAAAATAATGTGTGGTATTAGACCATGCGAAAATGGCAGGAGCTGTGATATAGCTTTGAAAAGGACATATACACACATAGGATTTTCCCCCATTGCCCATGGAAGATTCCAGAGTGGGTGGCTAGAGGTATATAAATGCCTGGTGCTATATATAATGTGGAATGGAGGACACAGCTGGTCATGATTTGGCTGAGTGAAGAGGTAGAAAACATATGCAAGGCATACCAGCATAAGTTGGGTGAATCGGGACACAACATAAAATATTCTGCCACATTCTTTCATAATGGCCTGGTCAGACTGTTGCTCAGCTTGGGCGGTGGTTGGAGGAGTTTGATAAAATATATTCTACTCAGCAAGATTCCATTAATTATGTAAATGACATTTGAAAATAATGTTGGTAACCTTCTATGAAATGGCAAACTATGCATGGGCATCAGGTATGGTAGACCATCATTGCATGGGGACCTGATAGCAAAATGTTTCATTAGTGAAGTTTGGAAAATGATGTCTCAATGTCCAGTCGGGGAATGAAACTAAAGCATAATATGTGAAGTAATATTCCCTCTGCTCAATCAAATACTGAACAGCTGAGTTTCGTGTTACTGGTCACTGCAGCTGTCAGGGATTCCAAATTAGTTGGCAGGGTCACAAATTCAAGTAATAGCATTGGTTCGAGCATCCACAAATGTCTGGTATATGGATGACTGTTTTGGGATAGTGGCTCTACTTAGCTTTGGCCAGTCGTTAAATAGTGTAATGGGGATCGAAGGGGCACCGCTAGTCTTAACCTGCGGTTTTAAGCTTAAACATTTCTACCTGCTGCTAGAAAGAGCTGACCCTAGATGATATGCATGTTTATCCTAACAAGCGAAAGATGTGGTATGCCATGGCTCTGGATGGCCCGTGCTTGTTAACCTGTGTATGGTATTGAAAAGTGTGTGGGTAAAAGTGTTTCGAGACTAAAATGACATGGTACAGAATTTATGCATAAATTGACTAGGGTTGACTTGGCGATTACAAAGAAATGTTCAGAATGTTAAGTCTAACCCCACTGTGGACTGATATTCGGAAAAGGATAGTGAATGAAGAGTGTTATGGATTGCGATCCACTTATGGTTGAATCCTCTCTGCCTGCCTGACAAAACAAATTACCTATGGTGGTCGTAATGTTCTAGGTGATGGGAAATTAAACAGAATGACCACCCGCAAAGGAAAATGTTCAGTTCAATAAAACAAAGTTTAGACCTAGACAGGTTTTTACTGCCCGAAGGATGGCACACACTCCTTCCTCCCGCACTGAGACTGTACTCTTATGAGTAAGTCAGTGCCCGACACTTTGTCCTATTCTGATTTTGACTTGGTGCCTGTTCTGTGCCATTTATACCCTGTTCTTATGGGTTTTCTTCTCTTTTCATATAAAAGCCTGTCCTCAACATTTTGAAAAAGCTCATCCTTGTTGCTGTTCAAGGGATTACCCGAGCTATTCAAGAATGGATCACTGCAAATTTGCTTTTGTTCGGTTATACACCAGTAAGGGGCTTCCAGAGAACACGTTTAACCATCATTCTCCAGTTCCTCCTTACCTCCCCGCGAGGAGGTGACTTATTCCTTTACTGTCCTATTCTTAGTCAAAACTACTTTGCACTCGTGTTCTTAGTAGCACACCACCTTGTACCCTGTGAAGGGATTTGTATGGTCAAAGTACCTGCGGCTGTAGGTATTTATGGCCTCCTTCTTGCAACTTCCTAAGTCAAATACATCTCCTCTCCTCACATGGACAAGCTTCATGATTTTCGTTAGTTCTTTAATGTCCCTTGTTATATTATTTGTTGCAAGCACCATTCTGTCTCTTTATTCACGATACAGGAATATGGCGTGATACCCTCCTTTCATATTCTGTATCAGAGTTGCAATTGCTGCCGAGTACAAAGTCATGTCTTCGTGTTTAGCCACTCTTAACTTGAACTCAACCTCTCGGTGCATACCTTCAACATCTTCCACTGTGATCTTTTGTTTAGGTACATGCACAGATACAGGCTCTTCAGTCACAGTTCCTTCAGTCTGTTCCTTTTCAAGGTTAAATACCGGTTGGCCACCAGCCCGACTTACTTAATTCCATAGTTCTTCCATAGGTCTTGCAGGAACTGCAAACTTCAAAGCCTGGGAAGGCTCTACAGGTCCCATTTCTGTTATGATGATATGATCGCCCCCATTTCTTGCATTTCTGCTTCTTAGTTGATGCTCATTCTGTCGGCTTCTATTTATCTCTAGCAGCTGCCACTGATAGTTTGTGCTGTTCTCGTAAATCCTGGTTACCCTTTTACTTATATAGATTACCGGTCACCAGATAAACGGCCATTTTCTACCCATGTCCGCGTTACTAAGAGAATCACCCATCACTAAAGCTGAAAGAATCCGCACTGTGCAGTTCCCAGCTGCCTGTTGGACTTGATCTTCAATCCATGCATCAAATTCTTCGAGTCTTCTTCCCACATTGTGGGCGAAGACTTCGAGGATACTCGCAGAGCCGCTCCACCACAATGCCATGTGTCGTTACATTGATTCTATACCACACTCCACAAGCTGCTTCTGTGCAGTAATCCTCAGCTCTTCTATTTTGCCACATTCATACAAGACATGCTGCACTGAGTCCTCCTGACTTACTTGGCACAATGACGAGTCTGCGAATTCGAACTGGTAAAGCTTGTGTTTGTAATTGCCATTCCTAGTCACCAGTTGATAGAGATAGTGTGTTATTCTGATCCGTTTTTTTTTTTCATTCTCTGACCTCTGGGATCATCCGGTACAGTTATCTACCATTGTTTGAGCTGTCCCATCTATTTTGCCAGATCTTAAAGGACCTATATCGATACTCTTTCTTCTGAAGGGGTGTTGGTATTCTTCCCCGGAACTCTTCAAACATCTCGCATATCTCACCAGTATGTCTTTAAGCAGAACACCAGCCACCAGTGTAAGAGCCTCTGTCGACACTGTTCTATATGCTTTTGTCACTGTCAAAGCCTAGCTCTTTGTGCCTTGTTCAGATGTCTGTGAACCATTACTTGAGACGATCTGAGGTACCATACAGACACAGCATATGTCATTATGGCCTGGAAGACCACCTTGTAGATCATCAACATAGTTCCGAAGTGTAATTCAAGATACACTAGAACAGCAGCTCTCATCCTTGAGAATAGTACCATTGCCTTGCTGCACATATCTTATGTGGTTCATGAATGTCAGTCAACTGTCCAGCATGACTCCCAAGTACTTTTACTCAGAGACAAATCCCAGGGGCCTTCTGTGGAATCTCATTGTTGGCCATCTTCTACTGAGGTCGCCTTTTAGCATCATGCAGACAGTCTTCTCGATGGAGAACTGCATCATCGTTGACATCGATCATTGTTGGACACTGCTCATGATGGTTTCACCTTATCTTCTAGCTGTTTCCTGGAGTTGACTAGCAGCAATATCAACCCTTTCATCGGCGTATCCCTAGATGCAGCAGCTATCAGGTAGTTCCCGCTCCAGAAGACCGTCAAAGACTAAGTTCCAGAAAAGAGTGCCCAGTACTGACCCTTGTGGGCACCCCTCAGTCAGAGTCTTCTCTTACTGCATATCTTCTGTGAGATAAACACAGGACCTGTCCCTAAGATAGTCTACCGTGACTTTGTAGAGATTGGCTTGACAATGTTTTCTCTTCAACTGCCACAGAATCTCTGACCACTATGCATTGTCAAAAGTACCTGCGACGTCGAGAAAGATTCCCATGGCATACGAACCATCTGTTGTCCTGACTTTTGAAACTATGTCAAATACAGCCAACTCTGTGATCTTGCCTCTTCGAAATCCATGCTGTTTTGCTGGTGCCTCCCATGCTGTAAAGATACTGCATCAGTCGCATGTTGATTAAATTTCATTAACTTTACCCAACACAGGCACGACTTGATGTTCTTTGGATCCTACCCAGAGACTTTATATAAGATTCTCAGAATTTCATACTTCCAAATTTTTGGGGGTTTCCCCTTCTTCAACAGGCCATTGTTTGTGTCCAGTAGTATTGTTCTTAGCTACGCGTATAATCTTTTCATAATTTCTGCCAAGATGTTATCATAGCCTGCTGCTTTTTTCATCTTCAGGTCTTTGATTATTTTATCAAGTTCCTGGCCAGAAAATTCTGCAGCATCTAAAGTACTGGGAGGAGTTCGCATGCTCCTCCTCTTGTACTCCTGTTTCTTCGTCTCTCCAACGGTCATGTCATCTGGCAGCAGAACTGACATCATAACCTTTACAGTTTCTGAAACATTGCCCTTATGACCTCTGGCTGTTGCCACACTCCTCAAAAGAGTTATATTTTAATTTTTCCTGCGATCACTCTATATACCAGCCCCCAGGAGTCCTCATTGCCATGTTCTTCAATTGTTTTCTTCAACAATTCTGCCTTCTTTCTTCTGACATCACTGAAGTACTGCTTCCTCTTCAACAGGAAGCGCAATGTGTATAGCCAACCTGTCGGTCGCATTATATAACCGCATCACCAGCCCACGTCACTGGCTGTACGTCATAGCTACGCACTGCAGATTGCACTTATAGCAGGTGGTCATAATGTTATTCGACTGTGTAGATGCGTATTTGGTACATATAAACTGCTTTGCTAGGCTTGACAGCTGATCTAAACTACATTTAGTTCTCATACTCTGCTTTTAAATTTAAATACAGTGCTTTCATTTTACGAGGTTATCGCTGTTCACTACCATTCGCAATTTTATAATTCCAAGATAGTGTAGACATGTGTTCGTTGGACATTCCTTTAATGTCGCAGTAACACAAATATTTTGTTCTTCTTGTTACTATTAGCGTAATATAACATTAAGTTGCGGCAAAATTTCTTAAAGGCTTTATTAACATTAACACTTCAAAAGTATAATTGTATTATAGTAATATAATATTTGTAAATGGTTAATATTATTAATCTTGTCACAACATTATTCATTTTACTTCAACATAAATATTTTATGAAATGCCTCAATAGTAATTTTATTCTTGCAGCAACAACATTAGACCTATTTTTGTGTACCGCCGTTGTCTCCGCGGGATTACAGCGGAGATCAGATTTCTTTGTTGAGTCCATGTTCAAACTTGACAGACATTTTTTTTTGTGGCGCGTCTTTGCAGCATACCATTTCACACGAAATGCTGAGATACGTCACTAGGTGGCACGGCTAAGTGACTAGTTCAAGCCTCCGAGAGGCCCGTGTGGACGGCTCATTATTAGCATTTAATATATCTGGCGGGAAAAGCCAAGCACGCCCAAGAACCCAATCCCAACCCAAATGGAGAAAACACCCTAACGCAGTAAATTTGGCCCAATACAGCCGAGTCACAAAGCTGCACTACCCTACTTATTAAGGCCTCCTTAATAAATCATCGTTTTTATTTTGATTCTTTTAAAAGGCACAGTTAGGCGGTAAATATCACACTTTAGCCTACCTCCTCTATTATGTCCATGAATTTTTTATTCTTATGTTAATATTTTTCTACCTTTTGATGTTTCAAGTACATCTGACCTAGGTTATAAGCTTCGTATTACACTTTAAATCAAACAAACAACGAATGTATTACGTAAGTCCACCAAACCATAATATATCAGTGTGGCCTTTATTTATATAAATAGTAAATACTGCTACCAAAAAAAAAAAATTATTAACCCATGTGCGTGCTGGTTTGAAAAGGCCAACAATAATTATGAATAATGAAAGCAAGTTTATTATAGGTAAATCATATATATGTTCCCGAAGAGAGTAAAATATATTTTTTCACGAGTAGTGTGGATTTTAGCTTATGATATAACGTTAGTTGAAAATATACTGGGCATGAATGACACGGCACAAAAAAAAAGGGCAAACATTGTAAATATTACTATGGTGGTTTTATTTGACTGTGTCCATTACCAACCATGAGATTAAATTAAAATATCGCAAACAGAAAACTCAGCAAGTCAAAGGACGAAAAAACCTTTTACATTACCATAGACAGATAATTAGGAAAAACCATTGTCCTTCCAGTGTCTCACCTGAAGAAGGGGACAGATTTCAGGCCCTGAAACATCGTGAGGACTTATTATATTTTATTTTATTTACGTCGCTCCATGTGTTTTCTGTTGGTTTATCTATTATTTTCTCTGGTTATTTTTGTGGTTCCTGTGTTTTTCGTAGTATTGATTTTTTTGACAAGGAATACTTTTCCTGACATGTGTTTCATTGCAGTTTTTTGTCTTATTTTTTTGTGTGTTTTGAGTTTAATTTTTTAGCTGTGTTCACTGATATTGTTTTCTTGCACTGTTTTGTTCACTTGCGTAGTTTTTTTGTTTTCTTCATCCTGTTGTCTTTTCTTTTGGTTTGCTTTCGTTGCCTGTCCGGTTTTGTAACAATAAGCTGTGCGTCCATGTTTCTGTCGTTTTAATTATACACATATATATATTGTCATTGACAAGGAAACAGCTTTTCTTAATTATCTGTCTGTGGTGTTGTAAAAAGTTTTTTCGCCCTTTGACTTGCTGAGTTGTATGTGCGTGTGCGAGATTTTTACTTAGTCTCATAGTCAGCAATGGACACAGACCAATCAAACCATCATAATAACATGAACTCACCATTGCCATTACATTTCAAAGATAAAATTATAAATATTGCTGGCATAAGAAAATAAAAGACATGATGGAACAATATTTAAATTGCAATGGAGATTTAGTGCACAAATATGCTGTACTTAAATGCCAGGATATTAATATTTTGGAAGGTACAAAAATGTATTATAAAGCAGGGATGAGAGTTCGTTTAATGTTGTATGTTCTTGAAGGATATTAATTTTGGATCAAACTTTTCTTGTTAATGGGTGAAGTTAATTTTAAAAGTTGAAAAGTTGCAATTTGTGGATCAATCTAAAGATGAGCAGAAATGGCCAGCGGAGATCGGTAAACAGAAGGCTTCCTTGATGAATATGAAAGGAGTCACGAGTAACCCATCGCAGGTACAGGGTAGGGTGGCGAGCCTGGTGTCTTCCCCGATACTGTTATACAGCGATACTGTGGCTTCTAGAAAGTATGAGCAAGAATTGATAAGAAAAAATACAGATACTGAGAAACGGTGTCAGGAGAAAAGTTGAGCAACAGGTGGCCATAACGGAGGTATAACATAGTCTAGTGTAGCATAAAAATTAGAATAAAATACGTTGACAGCAGAATTAACTACACCACAAAAATTAATATTTGCCTTGTCGGAACTACATGTATTATCACAAGTAATCCTTCGAGGTCTTTCGTGCTTTGACAAAAGTTGTTTACAGCTGGCTGGTAGGATGAAGAATGCTCGTTCGATATGCTGTGACCGCTAAAAGAAGCATGCGGCTAAGCTAAAGGAGCTTGCCACTAGATGGCATGGGCTCACCCAAACGGCAAATTTCTCGGTTTTCCGCGCTTGGTGACAACGTGAAAAGAGTCAACGTTAGTTGAAAATATACTGGGCATGAATGACAAGGCACAAAAAAATTCGTTGCTGGATTCAGCGGTAAATCGAAAAATGTGTTACGAGTTAAAATACACATCCTGTACGTAACTATATGTGCAGTTAAGCTACATGCAAATGCGTCGGCAAATTGGTTGATGTGTAATTCCTTTTAGTAGACCAGGCTGGTAAAATGTTAATGTAAGAAGGCACAAAAAAAGTAAAAAATTAATAAATTCCACCAAGATAATTATCCCTCTTAAAATAAATTAAGTGTAATTAAAATAAAATAATATCCCCAATATAAATTATATTAATATATAGAATTTGTTAAATACATAAACCATGAAATATAGGGAAAATCATAAAAAATTCTAAAAACTCTACATCTGGTCACATAATTGTAGTGTATTTGAAGGTTTCTTCTAAATGAATCACTCATTGCGTTTCGACAATCTGCAAAATTTTTTCTGATGTAGCCCAGATTTTTAATGGAGTAGTTAAATTTGTGACTACTAGGAATTTCGTCGTTATAGTGATGTGTATGGACTATCAAGATATCGCCATGCTTAAACCAGTGCTACAGACATCCGTAAACTAAATGTTAAAATAACCAAAACGATAGAGAAAAAGTTTATATCTTTTAAATATTTAAAGATTCGTGGTAATTAAAAAGGTCGTAACCCAATTTTTAAAAAATATATTTATTTATTTTTGTATACATACTTAATAGACAACTATGTTTCTTTAATATAACACAGTTTAAACAATTGAACATTTCCTCAATTACAAAAGCACAGTTTTAAATACTACACATATCAAATCACCAAATTAATACACCATATATAACTAAATTGTAAAAACCAACATTTAACACAAACTTCAACTTGCTTAAAAGCATTGTATGGAATACTACGTAGAAATACCCAGAACCAGTAAAATAATTGTAATAACAGCATAGTTTTAGTGTAATAACCAAGCATTTTAAAGGCTTCATCTGAACAATTGTAATGGGCTTCCGGCTATAAAAAGCATGTCTGCCAGCGAGCTTAGGTTATCTATGTACATTAACAGATTTTATTTTTTTATGAGAGCAGGTTTTAACTTACTTGATACACACACGCCTTGTAACACATATACGAACCAAAAAATTTGGTCATATAATTTTCACATAAGTTTTTAATTCTCACTATTTCAGGTTTTTCAAAGCATATTTAAAAAGTATGTACTTTAAAACGCTAAACACAGAAAAACTCTACAAATATAATTTTGCTTTCACAGTATGCCATCCTGTCATGGATATTGTGATAGGAGTCAAGAATCTGAGTCCATGAAAATAATTATAAGACGAACTCTCAGAGTTTTACATTTGCTGCCGAGTTCAACTTCATAACTCTTCGTAGAAAATAGTTCTTTGACTAATATGACAGCCAAAAACGAAAATATTCCAAGACAAAATTCGATTGCTCATCGTTACATTGCTAAAAACATACACAAATTGAAATTTTTGATCATGAACCAAATTCACGAATGTTTAATATAAATTATGAATATTTTAGAAATCAACAGTGGAACCAATATGCACATGTGATTAAATGACAGCATTGCTGATAAATAGTTCTGCACTTATTATTTGTACTTAATGGTCAAAAATAACAAATTTTAGTAAAAAGAAACTTTGAAACTTTCCCAGAAATGTTAGTGAGATACCGATCAACATTTTTAAATAAATATAATCCATTTGAATAATTATTTTAATATTATTTTTAGATAACTCTTTACAATAATATGAAGCATATTACTATTATTTCTTTGCATTCCTTTTTCGTCTGCCGGACGAACCCCTGTAACATTATTTTACATTCACAAATAGGAAGCAATCTTACGAATCATAATTAATATTATCATAATGAGTAACTGGACATGTCTGAACATGCAAAGGTAAATTGATTCCCTCTAAGATAAAAATATTTTTCGTCCCAAATTTGAGAGAAAAATTCCAACACATATGAGAAATGAAATTCTCTAAAAAATATATTTTACATGTGCTAAGAAAATAGCATGATAGTCACTACGACTATGATGTTAACAATTTTTGATTTACTATAGGCAAGTAATTACTATTACGTACAAATCATAACGTAAAAATTACGTATTAGTCGTTACATTATAAATTCCTTTGTGTAAAATATTTGTCGGTGAATTGTTATGTTTCAGTATAAAGAATGTGTAAGGCTGAACTGGAAAATGAGCGTAGGGTTTTCATTTTATCACATACAATAACATCACACACTACGCGCTAATTTACGAATCTGGGCTCGTGTATAAAATCATGCAATTGATAGTGGAAACAATATTTCAATATGATCTGCTACATTTTAAAACTTGGTGCTGGAATCAACAATTTTAAAAACTACATTGATCTGCACGATAAAAATGTTTATAAAAAAAGATATTGAGCTTTTGCCTGGTTGAAAATTTGGTCTATGGAAATAAATGTCAATGAAATTCGTTTTTAATCCAATTTTGAAGACATCTACCTAAAACTAAAACCTTAGTGTGAGGAATGATACTCTGCAGCTCTGTATCAAGGAAAGTATAACAATTTTTTTCAGTAATTTTTTATTTAATTACTTAGTTTTCTGGCATTTCCAAAAAACAGGCTATACATCAATGTTACAAAAAGCTTCTATAGCAAATAAGCACGTATTTTTCTGCTCAAAAAAGTCTCAGTTATATAAATGTATATATATATATATCTTTAACAGGAACGCCAATAAACCGAATTTCATTAACATGCATTTCCCTATACCAAATATCCAATAAGGCAACAGCCATAAGCTAGTGAAATTGTGACGATAGACTCAATTTTTCCGTCCAATGAGAAGTTAATTCATGGACTACAATTACACTGGCATAACTAAATTAAATAACACCACAACTTTTAAATTTGAAAAAAAATTAGGAGAACACACAGAAAAATGAGCTGCCTAAATTTTGTGTATTTTATTTGATCAAAATGCATACAATTTGAACTGTCAATTAAGGTAGTCGTTCAAGAAATAGGGTAGGCCCTTATAATTTTTAAGTAACTGTTTGGGTTTTAGGCTTCATATCCTAATACCTCTTAAAAGGATGAGACTTACAGAAAATATTTTATATTCGTGTGTAATAAGTTTTTTTTTTGCAATACTTGTTCTATTTAAAGATATAAATTTTCAATTACTTTTTTTGTGTATGCATATGATATTTTGCCAGTTGGTTATTTCCTGATAAACAATAATATTTTACCTTTTAAGGTTTTATAAGCCGTGTGTTGATGATTAAGTTTTATTTGCATGCGATCAGTTGAGTTCTGGAACATTTTTCGAGACGTGTCATTTCTGTATACGCTAACAGTTTAAGTGTTGTTTGGTGATCACGCATTACGACAATGAATAATGTACTGGGACGCAGTAATCAAAGCTTATGGTAATGTCTCTTTAAGTGATACATTTTTATCACATGCAAACTAACATAAAATATAGTAACTTTATGATCCCCTTTCCTTTATTAACAAAATATGTAGCTACTAGTTTACATTTAACAGAACATAAGACGCTTTAAATTTTATATGTTTAAGAATTGGATGTTGAAGTAAAATTTTATGATACATCTACATTTTATAATAGCATCGAGTAAGGTAATTAGGAAATATTTTAGATGTTCCAAAATTTGTAACGACGTAAATATTTTTGCTTTCGAAGTAAACTAAATTAACCGTAAAGAATGAAATGCATAAGACAGCGAACCATTGAAAACACATTATATGATTTTTTTTTTGCGAATTCGATCATTGTTAACTAACCTGTAAAGAATTTATTTGTTCAGCTCGCGAATGCTGTCGATGGCAGCTTGCCTCTTGAGCCATGGGCCGTGGTGGTGTAGTGGTTTAACTATTCGCCTCTTACTTAGGTGAACCGGGTTCGATTCCCGGCGGTGTGACTCCCGGATATTCGCATGTGGGAATCGTGCCGGACGATGCCGCTGGTCGGCTGGTTTTCTCCAGGAACTCCCGTTTCCTCCTCCCATTTATTCCGGAGCTGCTCCATACTCACCTCGCTGTTAACAGCCGCCCAAATCTCTTACTCACACTTCTCAAGCCCGGGTTGGCAGTCGCTGTGCAAATGTGATATCTAAGATAAAAGAAAGGGGCATTTTTACCACTATAAACGTAATTAAGTAATCATCGCAGTGCATTCCTAGTGAGGTGGTACACCGGCAACAAAATGTATTCGCATTTCAGAGGACCTGGGTTTCCTCCGCTGTTTCCAGTGTACTATGTTTTTCATAGTTTTTCGAAGTCACTCCAGATAGCTGCCTGTTTTGTTCCTTCTTAACTTCTTATTGTCCGAGAAACCCAGTATTGTCTGTGATGACCACGCTGTCAACAATGTATTAAGGAGCCCGTCTACCTGGCGCTTGAACTGCGTTGCACAGTGATTGAAATACACGTTTTTCCCACGAGCATATTAGACGTGTGTCCAATATGCTGATCTACGTAAATAAAGCACACTTCAGACGAGGCTAGTTGAGTGCTCTCAAAACGCGACGCACGTTTCCGAGCACTGCAACATAGCTAAAAACGGCTTTTACAAAGGGCTATATCCCAAAATATACATGTAAAATAGGTTGAAAAAATACTTAATGGCCCTGCATTAAGGTTATGTTAGTGCACCACGGGATTGCCGTGAACGACGGGCTCGAGTCGACGTTAAATGGGAGTTGGTGTGCTGAGCTATACCGCAGTGGGCCGAGAATCACTACAGTAATCGAAAATCCACAGAGTAAAAATTGTGTTGAACCATTACAAGAAAAATTCTGGGA
The DNA here is from genome assembly GCA_002778355.1 of Clitarchus hookeri. Classification (NCBI taxonomy): domain Eukaryota; kingdom Metazoa; phylum Arthropoda; class Insecta; order Phasmatodea; family Phasmatidae; genus Clitarchus; species Clitarchus hookeri. The sequence continues at coordinate 169,386 of NQII01003599.1, forward strand.
AACCAGTTGCCAAAATAATTTTTCATCGAACTACAAGGTTTCTTGTAAAAGCTACAAAACGTATATTTGTGATATTAGGAATTATACCCTTATATTTCAACTTACATGACTAAAAAGTGGAAATAAAATTATATGTTTGGTCCCAGGAAAAAAATGTTATTAATGAATAATAGAGAAATAAAACATTAAAATAATTCTCGAAAGAAAAAATTAGCTGAACGGGCATTTGATCCCACGTACCATGCGATACTTCTTCGTACCATTAACCACACGACCAACTTGACTTACAAAAATAGAGATACTTTCACATTGTATACAATTAAGGACCGACTAAACAAGAAAAAATAAAGTTGTATTCATTGTTTTAATAGGATTATTTGAGTTGTTTTATGTGTTTCATGTTATTTACGCTAACATTATATATCTTTTTGCACGCAACTACGCTTTATATCACCCCTGGTTTCTGCACAACCAGCTATACACGGTTATACGAAGGTTATTCGGAAAGTAAGGTCCGAATCGCCGTAGGTAATCGAATGTCGCGCGAACATTGTAACGCGCATGCGCACCGACTCTCGGCATGCCTTGCTCATCAAACGACGCCATTTGCAATAGTATTGTTGCAGTATGCTGTTTACAGTGTCAGTTAAAAATGTTAAAAACAATTTATCAGCCCGTCGACTGTGAAATACGGTCAGTGATTCGGTTTTTGACAGCAAGGAACGTTTCAGCAGCGGACGTTCATCGACAGATAAGTCAAGTGTATGGCCCCAATACGATGAGTGACAGCAAAGTGCGTAAGTGGGTGAGAGCTTTCAAGGACGGACGAGAAAATGTCCACAATGAACCGCGATCAGGCCGACCATCAGTGATCACAGAAGATTTGGTCAAAGCCGTGGACGAAAATATTCCTGAAGACCGGCGATTCACAATTTCAACTTTAGCATTGAAATTTCCAATTGTGGGTAGAACAACTTTGCACAAAATTGTCTCTGAAAATTTGCAATTTCACAAATTGCTCGGACGTTTGGTTCCCAGGCTGCTTACTGAGGAACACCAAATGAAAAGAATGGCTTGTGCTCTTGATGTTTTGGACCGATATCATAAGGAAGGTGATCAATTTGTAGAGAAGATTGTCACAGGGGACGAGACGTGGGTTTCTCACATGACCCCATAGTCTAAACGTCAGTCAATGGAATGGCGTTACCCGACATCACCAGTCAAAGTTAAGGCCAAGCGGACAATCTCAACACGCAAGGTTATGACAACCGTGTTTTGGAATATACATGGAGTCGTGTTAGTCAAGTTTATACAGCAAGGGACAACAATCAATGCAGCCGCTTACTGCGCTACTTTGACTAAACTTCGACGTGCAATACGAAATAAGCGACGTGGCATTCTGACGTCTGGAGTTTTGTTGCTGCATGACAATGCCAGACCCCATTCTGCCATTCACACCCAAAATCTGATCAGATATTTTGGATGGGAACAGATTGACCACCCACCGTACAGTCCAGACATGGCGCCGAGGGAGTTCCACTTGTTCCGCTACCTAAAGGCAAACGTCTTTAGGTAGGCAAGCGCTTCGCCACAGATGAAGAGGTGAAAGAAGCAGTTACAGACTAGTTATCCTCACAGGCGGCAGACGTCTATGACTTAGGCATACAAAAGCTTGTAGAACGTTATGACAATTGTTTAAAAAAATATAGAAACTATGTAGAAAAATAGAGAAACATGTAAGGAATTAAATAAAAAACATTTTTTTGAAAAAATCTGTGATGGTTTATGTTTTTTAAGAAATCGAACCTTACTTTCCGAATAACCCTCCTATGTTGTTCTGTGTCCGCAATTTCATATGAGCTCGTAGATACGTGTCAGTGTAGTACAAACATTTCTTAAGGTCTACTAAAAACACGGCTATTGTAATTTTACAAAGAAGCAATATTACAAGAGAAATTTTGTACTGTTACAAACGTTTGTAAAATTACAAACAATTTACCAGTACAGATTACAAATTTTCACAATCCAGATACTATTGCGAGATTAATTTATTGGTATCCGTGATTTCCAAGAGCGCGTTTCTAAACAGTGATTGTATGGAAAGTATTTTCATGTCTTTGATGTCGGCCGTTAGTTTTGACTTTGAGTTACTGCTGTAGTAAGTGAAAACTTTTTTCTGCTGGCATTACTTGCGCGAGAAATACAGTTTGCGAGAAGAAACGCCATAATCGCAGCGTCGTCAGGCCACGACCCTCATATAGAGAAATGTTGCATTTAGTTCAGCAGATGGCTAAGCATTTAATATGGAAGTAAGTGCTGTAAATAAGACTGAGGGAGCTGTAAAAATTGGCCAAGCGATGTGTTCGCAATCTTTCGGTATATATATATTTACATCTAGTAAATTTAATGTTCGCGTTTACTTTACATTATTTTTTAAAGGAAAAGAACACCTTACTATTAGCATTGGCCAATTTGATCAATAACATCATGAGACATTTCCGTTTTGAGATAGTTGAGAGGGAACGAGTTGTGAGCAATTTGTTCTCTAAAGAGTGGGGCGTACTTGATTATCCCAGTTATCGGCTTAGAAGTCTCACGATGATAATATCTAATTCTATAAATCAATATCTATTGATCAATTTTAAATTTTTGCATACATTTTCTGTCTTAACTATAAGGTTCTTTGTTTCCTTTTAACATGTAATAAGCCTGGAATCAGAAAACGCTTACAATCGTAATGTATTTGTTATTATTTTGGTAATAAGAGATGTTGAATACTTCAACGAAGTTCGGAGAGCACATTAGACAAGCAATGCATCTACAACTTAATGTTTACAAACAATAGATACTACCAATGTTTTAATTCTTGGGCTGTATATAATTCTATCACATCCCCATGCCCCTAAGTAAACGTACGGTTTACTGGAAAGAGCTATATTCACATACATCATGGATCCGAATACTTTTGCTACCAGCACAAGCTATTTCAATCTCATTACCTAGCTGCTAACCTTTCCTTTTAATTTATATTATTATTCGGTGGATAAAAAATTAAAACGTAAAGAAAATATCTAAGCTGCATGTGTACACCTATATTAAGTATGAAAACGTTTACTGAACTAAAATTATTAAATATTTAAATGTGGACTATGACTTACTTATTTAATGACTGATGTATAACTCACGTTAGTTTTTATATAACAGACTCTGTAAAGATGTATTCATAAAAATTATAATCGGCTCTCAAGACCTCGATGTTAAGAGCCACCCTTATCGCTTCACTCCAATCCGTAAATGTTATACTGAATTTACGTCCTAGTCAGTTTAACATATTAAGAACGATAGAACATACAAAAAAACAAATTACGACCACATTGATTACCTGAAGGATACAATGAGCTTATCAGAAGGCGTGAAGGACGTGTAGAGGTGAGTATCACAATTCAATACAAGCATTCAGGTGCTGGCCAAAAATGGCAGCATGCACTACGATGCACTTTTAAGGGATCCTTTATCTAACGGATACATTAGGAGATTATTCGGAAGCAGACAATTTCTAAAACCGGACGAAATTAGGAACAACTCAAGTAGGCATGTGTGAATGATTCGCTTGTGCTTGATATGCAAATGATCAGGTAAGCACCGAGTAAAAGGCTGAAAGTGTCATCTTTATTTAATTATGGATACAGGGATTGTAATCCTATAGTTTTCAGTTTAACTGCGAATTCGTTAGCGTTTGTTGTGCATAAACTGTCCCAGTAATAGATAAACTTTCTGCAGTAAAGCTATTTTCTTGTATTAAAAAGTAGTATTTGCCTAGCAGTATAATAAATCTTCTACCCCAAATTTACATGTCAACATTTCTCAATTAAAAATATTACTAATAACAAAAATCGGCCAAACTTTTAGAAAAATGTTTGTTTTACAAGTACACATCCAGTCTCATTTGTAATTGCACAAAAAAAATTTGTTACTGAGGATAATACAATTTTTAAATGAAAATGTAGAGCATTTTACAATTTTTTTCAAAGGGCAATTACAAAGTTGTAAATTTATTACTGCAGTACAATTTTTTTATTTGAAAGTGCACTTGCATATTATTTGAACTTATTTATCAGTATACGGATATTTATTAAAGATTTGTTCCCCGCATTATATATAAGAATCTTCGGTTTTTAAGGTACAAAGTATAAAAAATATAAAGAACTTTATATTTAGTGTTTTGAATTTATGGACTCAAAATTCTTTCAAAAGTCTAATAAGTTTACCTACGGAGTTTATATTCAATATTATGCTAAAGTTTTCAATTTCAGCATAATTTAATAAATATATCTATACCACATTGTTATCATAAATGTCAACATCTACTTAGTACAGTATAACACATAATACCCCATTATATAATAAACATAACAAGTCTATGATTTAATATTAACAGACACTTCAATGCTAATATAAACACTAACATCAATGTAATAGTTTCAGCAATTGATTTAGTTTCATAATATAATAGAAGCATGTGTTGTATATAAGTACAAAAATTACAATAAAATTTACTCATTTTCAACATTTCAGTCACTACAATAGGTTATCTTCAATAACAGTAAATTTTCATCCACATAAAATTTGTTTACATAAGTACAGAATAAAATGTTGTACTGCAAAAACCTGACAGAAATATTAGCCACTTTTACTGAAGCACATAGCTAATTGGACATTACATATACGTATTATTTCTAGTATGACGAACAATAAAATTTCGTTAATAATTTAACTTAAGGGAACTGAGCCAATGTATGTACTGTACAACATGGCTTTTCATGAATTTCAGAAACAGATTACATAAAGACTTCAAACCAAATTTAAAGTCTATCGTAATTGAATAAATGATAAACTGCTAAACGCAGTATTTTTTTCTCGTTCATAACTACATAACTCATATTTACTACTTTCACTTCTTTAGTGAAAAAGGCTAATTTATGAACCAAATATGCATTTATAACAAAGGCACAAGACATTATATGGTAAGCATGACATCCTCAGATAACATTCGGTATATAAACATTATTGAGCAGCACTAAACTACATTTGCTTTATGCAAGCAGCATGAAATTATATAAGTATTACGCTCAAAAAATACTCTAAATCTTTCTTTATGACAAGGTAACCGTTTTTCCCAATGTATAAAAATTATTAAAATGTTTAATTTTACAAGCATTGTTTTTCTAAACATTGTATTTATAAAATTACATAACAATTTTTTGAATATATAGATCGTAATAATAAACTTAAAGCAGCATTGATCCCAGATTCATGCGTTAAAAAAAATTAATGTTATGTATAAATATAGTAAGAGCTTCACTTAAACATGCCCAGCTTAAGACAGACAGGCGTCGAACAATAACACAAGCACCATCAAGAGACAGATAACATACCACTCAGATATAGCTGTTATAATAAACATTGTACTGCACCCATTAATGAGCTGAGGANCAAGAGACAGATAACATACCACTCAGATATAGCTGTTATAATAAACATTGTACTGCACCCATTAATGAGCTGAGGAAAATAAATTTCATCAATTCAATGTAATTTAAAGTAAAAACATTATTGATATTTACAACTTTTGCTATTGCAACTAGCCAAGCATAATAGCTTAGGTAAATTACACCTTCTCAAATCATAAAGTAAAATTAATCTTAATTAATAATTTGGGATATGTCAAAGCATTACCACCAGTCATTTCTTAAAAAATCTTATCACAAAAGTTTTTTTTTTTCTGAATCTGAGTTATTTTGTAACATCAGTATAACACTGTTCACCAAACCTCACATTTGCTTTTTGGANTTTTTTTTTCTGAATCTGAGTTATTTTGTAACATCAGTATAACACTGTTCACCAAACCTCACATTTGCTTTTTGGATTCATATAGGAATCCTGAGGACACTTGAATGATTTCGAAAATTCATCGAAATTCGAAAGTGGACCTATGACTCGAAACCGTGGAGGTGAGTGAGCATCCTTTTCAATCTGTAGGTCTACGGTCTCATCTGTACTAGCGGAGCACCACACCTGAAAAAAAAAGTGTTATGCATTACCCTGCCTGTTATAGTAACAGTGAACTTAATTTTTAAAAAAGGAATGACACGTCTAAATAGATTTACACTGTTTATATCAAAATGTTTAGCTCCAATTAGCAAACCTATACTTGTAGTAAAATGTGTTCATAATTATTTATTTTCCCTGCATTTATTTAATTGTGCAAAACACACTATCGATAAAAAATAATACTGCTAAAATAAATTAAAATAATATTTCGTTAACATATTACACTTTATATATTTTGCATTTAAGTTGACGTTAATAGGGGGAAATGTGTTTTAAAATAGCTAATAAAATCAAATATATCTATCCGCCGATTTGCTCCTCACAACATACAACAAATTTGAATGCACCAACGAGCTTTTTGCAGTTTATTGATATTTGACCGGGAGAATCTTTTGCTGGTTTTGCACCGAAATAAAACTTATCAATATGCTTAATTATTATATCTTCTTAGTAATAAAAATGGTTATTTGTATGATAATGACTTCTGTGTCTACAGCTAATCCACAAAGATAAAATTTATTTCCCAGCAGTTTACTGTAAATATTTCATTGAATGTTAAGGACGGTATAGTGGTTATAAACTCCCAAATCCTTACCAATACCTCAAAGTTAAGTGGCTGAATTCTGTAAGGAAAGGTGTTTTCGGATACACAGAATTTGAAGGTAATAATATTAAATATGATGTTTGTAATAAAAATGGAACTATAAAAAAATTAATTATTAGTAAATAATTTTATTGCAAATTAATTTCAAAAAACATATTTTCATGATATAAAATATTTTTAATATGAAGCTCTTTATGACCTACGCGAATTCCATATAAATTTAATACCAAATAGTTAATATAATTTTTAAACTTTATTCAGAACCCTATAATCACAAACACATGAACTCAGCAAAATACATAAACCTTGAAAACCTTAAATTATAAACGAAATATTACTATAAAATCATCAGGAATATCATTACAAATCACAATTTTTTATAATGTTTGGTTATCTAAGGGGTATATTTACTTAAGTCTTTCCTTTAGTGCCAGAATATATAACTATCTTATTTAATTATCAGAATAAAAAGGGAATATTTTGACCTATCAGAATAAGTTGACTCTATTTTACACTAATATTTACGTTTAAGTTTTGGACATCGGGACGTTCGCATTTTAATTCGTCATCGCTTCGAAATTATTTCACATTTAATTTTCTATAAAATATTGAGAAAAAAAAATTTCGAATTTTCAAATTATCCTTAATGTTAACCAACTTATCGCTTGAGCAAAGTAAACAAAAANTGAGAAAAAAAAATTTCGAATTTTCAAATTATCCTTAATGTTAACCAACTTATCGCTTGAGCAAAGTAAACAAAAAAGCTCAAAAATTATAAAATAATATTACGAAAACTATATATATATAAAAGAAAGTTTACAAATAATAATTACCAAAATAAAAAATAATAATAAAATCAAAATTCAAAACATTTTATTTGTTAAAGCAATATGAATAATCAAAAATATAAGTGGTTTCATACCATCCTTCCGTTTTAATCTAACTTTAAAAGTAATATCAATAGTTACNTGAGAAAAAAAAATTTCGAATTTTCAAATTATCCTTAATGTTAACCAACTTATCGCTTGAGCAAAGTAAACAAAACAGCTCAAAAATTATAAAATAATATTACGAAAACTATATATATATAAAAGAAAGTTTACAAATAATAATTACCAAAATAAAAAATAATAATAAATTCAAAATTCAAAACATTTTATTTGTTAAAGCAATAAGAATAATCAAAAATATAAGTGGTTTCATACCATCCTTCCGTTTTAATCTAACTTTAAAAGTAATATCAATAGTTACNGAATAATCAAAAATATAAGTGGTTTCATACCATCCTTCCGTTTTAATCTAACTTTAAAAGTAATATCAATAGTTACCAATACTTATATTTGTAAACATATTTTGAATAATTAGTGAGGTTAACTAAGTAATAATAATAAAAAAAATGTGTGATCTCCTGTCCTGCTAATATAAAATAATCATTAAGAGGTAGAATCCAAAAAGGATAACTAGTTTGAATTTTTATGTAATTAATTAAAGATTGAAACAACAATAACATAGAGGTGTGTGCGTAGATTTAACATTTTTTTTTAATTTGCATGTTAAATGTATTAAGGTGATTTAAACTTCATTTAAAAAACAATATGAAATCACCAAGTATTTAATTGAAACAAGTTCCTCTTTTTGTACGATTTGTAGTAATCACAGTAGGAATTTTACTTATCTTTAATTATATTAGTGCAAAAAGTTAGTGTATCATGTACTAATCGGATTATGATTAGATTACTTTTTAACTAGTCATGAAATGATTCAGTTTTTATTAATGACTACTGTATTCTCTTGATAAATTTAATTTTTGAGCAGAAATTCGTTGAGAAAAAAACTTAAAAAACAAATAATTAAAGCGTTTCATACCCTTTTATTAATATATACTGTTCTGCTTGTGTAGGACAAGAGTGGAGTGAGTTGTGTTGACTTTCGAAGCGGCGGGGTGAATAGCTGGATAATGTTTCTACGTTTCATACCTGTGAAGGTCTCAGGAAAATCAAACTTAGCACGGAAACCAGAAAAAGACAGGTTCTTTTATGAACCGCGTTTAAATGTTGTGTGGCGATATATGATTTAAAACGCGGTATAAAACATAATACTGCCTAGGTGGTACCTACGATTTACTGTAAGAGAAGTACGCGTACATGAAAATATGGATTTATCTGAAAAAATTTAGAAACTACTTGAGATGAAACAACGGATTCTTGAACGATGTTTTCTCGAGCTGAAATCTGAAGCCTGTTAAAAAATCAGTTAGGTAATATTATTACTCTTTATATAAAAAGTAACGTAACCCGTGCCATTTATTGTTATGGTTCACAAAAATCACAATGTGTAAATTAGAAAATAAATATTCATTTGTGTAACAATATCTAGCAAATTATTCTCGAGAAAACGGCTTCAAAGCTATAAAGGGGCGAAATTTGCCTGCCTGCAAACCTGTGATACTTATCAACATGCAGAGTGCATAACCGGATTATGTAGTTGTGCATCTGTGTGATAGCAATGCTGTCGTGAATGGCAGAGGGGCATTATCCTATTGACACTCAACACGGAGGAACATTACAAGTTTCTTGAAATGGTGTGCCATGTGTGTGATTAAGGGTGAAGCGTGAAGATATTAGGGTTGCTATTAAACATTCAATTCTTGAGAGCGGATGAGGGTGAAGCGAGGTGAGTATAGAGAGGCGTCGGATTGCAGGGGCAGGGGAAACGGGAGATCACAGAGAAAACCTGCTGACCCACATGCGAAAATCTGAGGGTCACCCCGCCGGGATTCCAACCTGTTTAGCCTTGCTGGGATGCGAGTAGTCTGACCACTACACCACCGCGGCCGTGTGGTTAAATTAGAGGCAAGACAAGTGTAGCACTACCCCTGTCAGAACAGATATCAGTAGATAGTATAAGCCGAAAATGACGCAGTTTAAATAGTCAAATAGTACAATTTTTGAAACTAATATTTAAACAATTTGATAGTGGACGGCTTTTAAAAATTATAAAAATCGTTATAAAAAAACATAAGACAATTTCAAATAAAAAATTAAAAAACCTCGCTTATAACGTTTCCTAACATCTTTAAACAAAAATGTTAAACATCTACTCAATAAAACTGAAAAAAAGTATACAGTAAGCAATTTTGACTTTGTAAAAATCTGTATTTCTTATTAGAATTATGTAATATATTATATAATAAATATTTTATATTGATAATAAACATATGACAAACCTTAAAACTATAACAGAAAAAAATAAGAAAAAAGGATTTTTTAATATATCATCATGAAACATTTGGTGAAATTAAATATAACTGCAAAGACATAAATATATTGAATTTTCAAAAAACACACAATTCAATATACATTTTTTAAAGGAAATTATTACACTGAAAAGCCAAAGCTTTCAAAAATTTTAAAGTTTATCAAAATATTTCCAGCGTCGTTTTGAATAAAAATTCACATCTACGGGAAGTGACATTTATATGTACTACAACTTAAAAAGAAAGTCCAACAAAAAGTTAGTTTCTTAAATGGAATATTCAAATTATTTTAACTCCTAAATAAATATATTATCAATTAAATTGATTAAATAATTCAAACTTAAATTTCTAAAGTTAATAATAAAGTGTTTGATAAAATAAAAAAAATTGAAATATCTAAATATAGGTAGAATTTCAAGCTAAAAAGAGAGCTTTCATAATTTAAAAATAAAACTATTAAGGTGACTAAAAATTATAAAATTCAGTTTTTAAAAAACTACAACTGTAAAACAATTATTACTAAGAGTTTTTATAACATGTTAACTAATTTCTAAGTATTTAAGAAAAATCAAAAAATCTGTATTCGGACAGATCTAAGTGGATTATCTGAATAAATATATTCAAGAACTATTAAATGAAATGCACGAATTTGAGCATCATGTAAGTTTTTATAGTTATATAAAAACTTAATATTATATGTGAAAAATATTACGAAGAGTAACAAAATTAAAAATATTGGTTANTTTTATAGTTATATAAAAACTTAATATTATATGTGAAAAATATTACGAAGAGTAACAAAATTAAAAATATTGGTTTAGAGCAGTGGTTCCCAACCTTTTATGAGGTGTCGCCCCTTAGTGGAAGACAACTCACCCCTGTCGCCCCCCTTCTCTTAATACGGTATACCCTTATTTAAATGTAAGAAACAAGTTGTTGTAAAAATAATAGACTGAATTATTCTGTTAAATGTGTATTTTTATTACTATATACAACAAATAATTAACCAATGAAGATATATACAGAATTCTTCCTCTTATCAGTCTCGTCTCATAAGCTTGAGTTCAATTAAAATTTTGGGTATCTTGTAAACCTGTTGAAGAAACAAATTTTTTAGAATTATTTCAAATTAAATGAAGAGTGTAATNTTTTATAGTTATATAAAAACTTAATATTATATGTGAAAAATATTACGAAGAGTAACAAAATTAAAAATATTGGTTAAGAGAATAATGATATCCTAGAAAGTTTTTAATTGACAAATAAAAATTAGTAATATTACGAAATTTGAACATAACTAAACGTACATATAAAAGTAAATTTTNTTTTTAATTGACAAATAAAAATTAGTAATATTACGAAATTTGAACATAACTAAACGTACATATAAAAGTAAATTTTAATGAAAAATAAAATGGTGTCTATTAAAAAAAATGTTAATATTAATATACAGAATAATACCTAGCAAATTTATAAAAAATCAAATTTCAAAAAATGACTAATTATTGAATGATTGTGGATGTAAAACGTTTTTAAATGCAACAAAAATTATATTAGCTCACGAATGATCACACTTCAAATTAGCAAAAAAGATGTAATTGTGAAAAATTGCTGTTAAAATGTATTGTAAAACTATAAAAGATAATTACAGTACTGATTGCTTGTATATTTTGAACGTTTATTAAATGAAACATAAAATTGATAACCGAATACAGTAACACATTATACTGTGCAAAATCAAAATCTCAATCTTAAGTGATGTTATTTTCGAAATAATACGTTAATATACCACACGTGACTGGGGTCTCGTCAGACCTTGACGTATCCCAGTCTGCTCTCCACTCTATATGTGTTCTACAGGATGATGGAGTGCTAGAGGAACCTTATTGTGTAATGACTGATACACACTCAGGGGTGAAATGAGGCGGCAAAAGAACACTTCGGCTTAGGATTTGGTTAGTTAACAGTTATTTATTTCATCGTTACGTCACTCATATATAGGAATGATACACTGCGCTTCTGGGGTCCCGCTCCCTTTCCCTTAACCGTCGGAGGCCTACTGGTCGGAGTTTTAATTCCTAAACGTCGGGGAAAGGTGGTCGGATATGGAGGCGCGGTTACTTAGCTGTNCCGGCCTTGGCATACCCCGCAATAATATACCCATCCCCTCGTGTCCTCGGCTTCTTCGGGCCACCCCAAACACGCTTTGTGAACTGATTGTATACAGGTAGCGCATTGAGTGCGGCGCGTGCTGCGTCCCGGGAAATCCAGGAAGTCACAGTGCGTCTGCTGTTCCTGACACTCGAGGCATCTGTATTCTGTCCCTCGTGTCGGCCGGAAACTGTCTGGCTAGCCAATACACCCGTTACAGTGTCGGTGGGTGCACGTGCTGCACCGGACCATGTACAGTCCTGTACCGTGGCATAGCGGCGCACTGCACCGCTCCCTTGGGTCCCCTCTTACGGTGGTCTGTGTCCGATGGTTATCTTGTGTTGTCTCGGACTTTCTCTCTTCGCTCCCTTCCCGGGGTGTTTGAACCCGCATTGTTTCTAAACTCCGCGCTCGTCTCAGGTCGGTATGCCTTGTGGGCGGATTGAATGGATTTGATAGCTTTGCTTCGTCTGGTGAGGGCGCCACCGGGTTTTTAAAAAGACTCCCGGAAGTCTCGGACATAATGGCTACGTGGTAGAGAATGCGTTTTCCTAATCTCGGGGTTTTAGACAGGGTTCTTGTTTGCGTCTCTACTGACGTAAACTGGCCACGCGTTGCTGCGCCAAATTGACGTATCCCAGTCTGCTCTCCACTCTATAGGTGCTCTACAGGATAATGGAGCGCTAGATCAACCTTATTGTGTAATGACTGATACACACTCAGGGGTGAAATGAGGCGGCGAAAGAACACTTCGGCTTAGGATTTGGTCAGTTAACAGTTATTTATTTCATCGTTACGTCACTCATATATAGGAATGATACACTGCACTTCTGGGGTCCCGCTCCCTTCCCCTTTCCCTTACCCGTCGGAGGCCTACAGGTCGGAGTTTTAGTTCCTAAACGTCGGGGAAAGGTGGTCGGATATGGAGGCGCGGTTACTTAGCTGCGCTGCTGTGGTATGCTGGTTCTTCTCGATTTCTCGTCTTGCGGTGTCGTCCCTCGTATCGTCTGGATTCACTCCGGTGTCCCACGAGTCCCTCGGATTGACTTGACTTCCTGCGGCGCCTGTCCCGTGAGGTCGGCACGATCTCCACGTCCTCGGAGTCCCCTGGATCAACTGCCGTCTCCACTTCCCTACTGGACTATATCTCCCGTCCTGTCGAGGAATTACCTACGTCAATGACGACCCGATGTACATCAAACTTCGGCGTGCGACGACCAGATGAAGCAAGCCTCCCGCGCCGCCGAGCGCCTCTCTGTCACCTGGCACGTGCGTCATTGGAAGAAAGTATCGGGTGACGTCTGTATGCGTGTTTGACGCACGGTCTGGCAGATTGTGACGTCGTCGCTCTGTTCTCTCTCTANGTATCGGGTGACGTCTGTATGCGTGTTTGACGCACGGTCTGGCAGATTGTGACGTCGTCGCTCTGTTCTCTCTCTACACTCGTCATGCGTCAACCTTATACTGACTGTCTCTGTAACAGTCGAGCACAAAATAGAGAAGAAGCAAGAGCTCACCACATTTGTTCGTGGCCAGATCGTTGTGGCGAGATATATAGTGCACTTCATCTTCGATAACGTGCAGGCACTGGGATTTCCTTGGGCCACCATATTAAGAGCGTGCGACGAGTTCATGGATTCTGATAAAACCACGACCGCCACAGAGAGCTGTTGTTGCGTACAAGGTATCGATGACAGATGTTACCGTCGGCTAGCTCGAGTTCGTAACAGCAGATAGACAGGTCACGGTACACAGTGGTTTTGAAATGGGCCATCTGGTACACGTGCCAATGTGCGTAATTAGCGAACGCTAAAGAGATCTGCTAGCTAATCTCATGAACCCATTTCCACGTTTACAGCACAATACAGGATACCTGTACCTACAGGAAGACAATGCACTGGCCCGCCGCTCCCGAATTGTGACCTAGTGGTTGGATGAACACTCCATGGGCTGTGGTTGCTTGCATAGCCTCCGAGATTACCTGACCTCAATTTCATCGAACACATCTGGGATGCTATCGAGAGAAACGTGAGCGCTGTTGATCCTTCTCCTGCCGATCTCCGCGCATTGTCGGAGGATTTGCAGCAGTCATAGAACTGTATAGCTCCCGATCGCTTCCTGTGCTTTGTGGAGTCTACGCCATGTAGCATCACCATATATATCATGGCGTAAGGAGGGGCGCTACTTGCTACTAGGGAAATCTTTAATTAAGTGGCTTATTAGTATAATTAAAAATGGTAATGCAGTTATTTCAAGTATTCGCTCTTTACGCTTTCCTATTATTAAATTCTCCCCAAGGTTTTTTTCCATACGCAAATAATGCATTTCTGTTACAACTAATCACTTTTTTCTAGTTGTATCAACACATTTCTTGAGTGAGTGAAGAAATTTTGGCTTGGTCTTGAGAAACGATAAAGGTTAAGAGAGACAAGGATGAAGAAGACCCGGAATGCAAGGGCGGGGGAAAGGGGAGATCCCCTGGAAAACCCGTCAATCAGCGGCATCGTCCACCACGATTCCCACATGCGAAAATCCGTGGGTAAGCCAGCCAGGAATTGAACCCGGTTCGCTTTGATGGGAGGTGAGTTGTTTAACAACTACACCCCCGTTCCCCCATAGTTTGAGGTTGCTATCCACAACAGTGGGTGAAAACCACAAAATACTCCTACTACATGTAATATCGGTAAAAATAATCCTTTTTTATTCAATTTACAATATTTCTCTCAACTGTATTAGATGATGTAGTTAGTTAAAAAACTTTTTCTCCTAACATTTTTCTCATTTGTCCTTTTATTTAATAATTATACATTACTATATTTCTGTATTTATTTGCTGGAGTGTCACATTTAGAGTTTTTGTGAACATTTATATCATAAAAAACAATTATATACAACTTAAATATATACTAACAGTGTTTATACCTCATCAAAGTTTTCATTTTGCCAGCATTATTTAAGCAAAAGCAATAAATATATATTTTTTTGCTGTCTTTTTTTTACAATATTTTCGCGCCTATTTACATCATTTTTTTCAGTTCCAAGTATATTAATGATCTATTTAAAATTTTCCCAATTTTTACCATTGGTTTTATTTGATTATTAATTTAAAACGTTCATTTAATTTGGTAAATGGACTGCGAAAATTATATTATGAGAAATTGAACTGAAGTAAATTTACATTATTTGATGCACACACGTCGGGATACACTTCGGCTGCGAAGCTGCTGAAATCCCAAAGCCAAGAATGTGCAGAAAATGGACGCTTGCGAACTTGATAATTTGTATTTCCTACAGTTTATTCGTCTTACATATAGTATAAACTTTTAACTATATGCAAATTTTATCACTGAACCACAAACTAATTTGGTATCTTATATTTATTATCCTTCCATATATTTCCAAAATAATTTTTTTTCAGGGGATTAAGTAGTAAATTTATTTTGCAAATATTTTTTTCATAAATTTGTTATATATTACGAAATATTTAACTGATATTATGATAATTTTATCTTCTTGACATATTGCATTTGTGGATAGATATATTTCAGTGTAAATATCATCATTTTCAAATGACTTTTATGAGTTAATTTATCCTGAAATACAATAACATGTACATTACTAATATAAAATATTGCCCATCCCCACTTATCGATGTATTAAATTTTTTAAGTAATTTTTAAAATAAATATTACTTTACATTTAGTTGTAATAAATTATAAATTTTTTAACTTGTAATATATGTTTTTTTTATAAATCTTGTTAAAATCTACCAACATATTGCTTTATTTATGAATCGTGGGAACTGTTTTACTTGAATTCTATTAATTATTATTATCCTATTTTGTACAAAGTTTTTGTGACGATGATAAGTTATCTAAAGTATTAACATCAGTTGGTACTAGTAAATAAATAATTTTTGGCCCTACTGTAGTTCTTTTCAATTCTAAAACAAAATTTTTATTTTGTAAATTTATGTTAAACATTTTTATTTTATTTTAGTGAGCATAGTAAACTTTAAATATATTTATAAATTTATTTTAAGGAACTTATTAATTTTTATGCATTGAATTTATAAATCATTTCCAAAAACTCATAAAATTAAATTCTTNTTATTTTAAGGAACTTATTAATTTTTATGCATTGAATTTATAAATCATTTCCAAAAACTCATAAAATTAAATTCTTTTAAATGTTTGCACAAAAATGTTGAAAGCCTAGAAACAATCATTTCCAACAACAAATAAAATAACTGAATATTTTAGTCTTTATAACTATGTATTTAAGAAATATTACAATGGTAATGGAATTTAACTTCATAATAATGCACATGTTTACAAACAGCTTAAATTAAATAAACATGATTTAACAAACAATTCTGCANTTATTTTAAGGAACTTATTAATTTTTATGCATTGAATTTATAAATCATTTCCAAAAACTCATAAAATTAAATTCTATTAAATGTTTGCACAAAAATGTTGAAAGCCTAGAAACAATCATTTCCAACAACAAATAAAATAACTGAATATTTTAGTCTTTATAACTATGTATTTAAGAAATATTACAATGGTTATGAAATTTAACTTCATAATAATGCACATGTTTACAAACAGCTTAAATTAAATAAACATGATTTAACAAACAATTCTGCAAAGACTGCAACACTTAAAGTTAGATAATATTGTTTCTATTTCGTTTTGAAAGAATTGATATTTCTAAACACAGAATTATAAATGAAGCTGTTGATAACCCAAGAATTACAACAAATTTGAATGCTTTCTAAAAAATCGCCATTAAAACAAAATTATTAGGAAATGAACAGTGTAATCATAAATTAACAGTAAAAAAATCATTCTAAAAAATCTAAAAAAGTTTTTAATCATTAAATTATTTGTTTAGTTTAATTAAAGGAAATAAATACTGGTTTTGTTTGATAGGTTGATACAAAATATTTTTTTCGTCTAATCATTATAGTTTAACTATTTATATGTTTACCATGCAAAAAAGAAAATGGTTCAGTTTTTAAAGATTACGTTGTTTGGAAAAGCATTCTTCAAAAGTTTTAATAACGTTATTATTTGTTAAATAAGTAGCAACTATTGCAGCTACAATAACATAAAATATATTCAAAAATACTTTTGTTCACATTAGGTTATATCATTCAAAATTTAGAAATAGAAGCAACAACAATTTCCAATGCTTTTAATTGTAACTTAGTAGATGAGTGTAATCATTTTCAGTTTGATACACAATATATCGTTATTGTTTTGTTTTCAAAGACATATGAGAAATTTATTTTCGATGTGTTTTAAATTTTTATGATAGATCAATGTGATGTTGGAAATATTTATTTAAGGAAATGAAATTAAATGTTTCCAAAAGTAAGCTGTAATTTNCCAAAATTTTGAAATAGAAGCAACAACAATTTCCAATGCTTTCAATTGTAACTTAGTAGATGAGTGTAATCATTTTCAGTTTGATACACAATATATCGTTATTGTTTTGTTTTCAAAGACATATGAGAAATTTATTTTCGATGTGTTTTAAATTTTGATGATAGATCAATGTGATGTTGGAAATATTTATTTAAGGAAATGAAATTAAATGTTTCCAAAAGTAAGCTGTAATTTGAATTTCGATAATACACATTACTATCAAAATATAAATTTTCAGTCATATTAAGATGTCTAAATGATGGTTGAACACAATACGTAGAATAATGAGTTTTTCTATAAACCTGTTGAAAAAAAGGAATGGTGAAACAAATTACAAATCATTATTTTTAAAAAGACTTTTTATGTCACTGATTACTCTCACAGAATAACCATGATAACAAGTGATAAAAAAACTTTCATAATTTTTTTAAGCTATAGCTATGCATAATTTTTTTTAGTATTAAAGGTTGTATAGTTGGAACTATATATACTGCTTTTTTAAGAAGTCAAATAAATGTCACGTATTTTTAAAGAAACCATTGCAGAAGTAATATATATATTTATTAAATTTTCTGAGAACGTTTCACTCGATGGTCGATAACAACTGTTTCAGTTAAAACAACAACATTATAAAAATTATAAGCTTTATAAAAATTATTCAGGGGAACTAAAAGTTAATTTAATAAATACTATTTATATCATTAGGTGTGCCGAAAAGATTATCCTAATACTTATTGATATAGTTAAAAAAAAAATATTAAAAATCATATCTCTCGGACATTGGAAATGAATGAAAAACACGTGTATATTTTTTTCGGATTTTTTATTGTGATAAAATAAATACTGTAAATTATAATAAATTTCAATACTAGAAATGTATAGGCCGATTAATAAAAATTCTGACAATATAATTTTATTATTAGGTAATATGTGAAATATAATTATATTTCTCTGTATATTTCTATTGAATTTTCTTACATAAACGAATGCACTACAAGATAAATTTAATTAATTTAAATGTTGCCTACTATTATTACTTTTAATACACTTTTAATACAATATTCCGCACATGTAAATATTAATATCTGGTAATTTTATATTCAGGAAAACATGTTTTATCTTTCACTTATTTTTAGCTTTTTTTGTAATATAAAAAAATTTATATTAAATATTTAAAATTTAATTTTGAACTTAACATTTTGTTATATATTTACCAAATTCATTTAATACTTTGCTGAAATTTTTTTTTACATATTTATATTGTATCTATCTTCATAAATCACATATTGATATACATTCTCTTCTTACATATTCAGGTGTTTGCCCTTGGAAAGCGGATGAATTGAAAAACATTAAATATTTCCTCTTTCTATGCAGTACTTGGATATATTTTTTTTAGAAATATGTAGGATTATGCATTTTATGTAAATATATAATACACACTATTTTTTGTGAATATTGCAACACCTAGAAAGAAGAGCCCGAATGAATCCAAACTCTGAGGATGTGTAGAACTGTGTACCAGCAATAAGTGATTACGATTGCAAAGAGATGGCATAAACGTAGGCCCAGCAGCACCCTTTTTTGTGTGACTGGAAAGGTCCGTTAATGAAGAGCCGTCTAACGAAGTGAAAGCAAGTTCCAGTATGCCTCATTGACGTCAAAGGCAGCTATAGCAGGATGTGAGGGAATTCAAATGGGGCATAGTCATCCGTCTCCGGGAAACAGGTTTGTCTTACCATAACATTTCGGCTTGTACAGGGCATGCTGCTACGACAGGTATGCGTGTGTGAAAACCAGTGGATAGAAGAGGGTCGTAGGAAGCAACGAGCGGGTACTGTACCACACAATGTGACCACAGTATGGGATGACCGCCATCTTGTCCGCATGGCCGTAACGGACCGTACAGTTTCGTCCACAGTGTTGGCCGGACACTGGAGCACTGCAACAGGTGTGAATCTGTCTGCTTCGATGGTTCTACGCCATCTGCTGCAGGCTGGACTGATGGCATGCATGCCATTGTGTCGTCTTCCATTGTCCAGATACCACAAACGCCTCAGACTACAATGGGCACGTGAACGTCATCGCTGGCGTACTGAGTGGTAAAATGTAGAGTTTTCTGATGAGTCCCGCATCAACCTGTCCTACAGTGATGGCCTCATATGTGTTAGAAGCTACCATGGTTACCGCAATCTGGCCGCCTGCATTGTGGAACGGCATAGCGGACAAACACCAAGTGTGATGGTTTGGGACGCCATTGGTTAAAACATGCGGTCTCGACTCGTACGTATTGAGGGCAATATGAACAGAAACCGCTACATCAGGGAGGTTGTATAGCCCTAGGTTTTGGCCCTTCTTGAGGCGAATCCACTTGCCATATTTCAGCAAGACAATGCCCGGCCACATGTGGCGAGGAATGTGCTAGCCTTCTTCAATGAACGACGGGCACCACAGCTTCTCTGGCCTGCATGTTTTTCTGACATGTCGCCCATCAAACATGTCTGGGATAAGTTTAGTTAGCGACTTGTTCGTCATGAACCTCCAGCAACCACTGTCGATGCTTTGTGGACCCAAATACAAACAGCGTGGAGGGAAATTCCAGGTCCTCTTTGATTCCATACCACGACGGTTAGGGGCTCTGATTGCATCACGTGGGGGGTTCACACCATAACGATTTCTCAAGGACAGAGATCATGTACAGTTCTGTAATCTTAATCAATTGTGTATTATCATGTACATAATCTGTGTAATAACGTTAATTTCAATCACATGTATCCGTCTTGGTGTTGAATTTTTCACATACGTCAGTGTATTTGGAAATATATCTGCTATATTTACACTATATTTTATTTTTCTAGTTGAAATGGTTTGTTATATTATCACTTCCATCCTGAAATACTTTTTATTTTTGTAGATTATTCATTCTATAATATTATAACGAGTTTGGCCCCGTATTATATTTTGTTTTTCTATTTTTTTTTAACCATTAACACCATTTCCTTGTCAAAGTTTTTGGTAATCGTTTATTTTTTTGCTGATTTTGACATCAGATTTGTAAGAAAATTAAAGTATTATTTTAAAAGTAATTTCGTACAACTTCGGCTTGTAATATCTACTTGTATGCAAGCAGACGTCCTCGCACTTTGTCGAACAGGCGGTTGTGCGAGGTGGGTTCGTTCGCAGACACCAGGCATGACACCGGTACGTCTGAGCGAAGGTTTGAGGAGCAAGTACTGATATACATTACTGATACCATCGAATTTTATATGTGAGAGCGCTAATCTGATTCATGCCGATCATAACTGTGTGGAGACTGGAGGACGAATAACTTTTGTGCTGTAACGTTGTGGATATTGGGATCAGCTGATTTCCACCCATGAGTTCACTTCACTCGCTGGTTTCCGCTCTGTTGGCTGATAAGTCTGAACTTTCCTTCGTTCTTTGTTGTATAAATGAGTGTGGGTTCACAAACGACAGAGCTCTCAACAGCCAAAAGACTCGCATTTGTAAATACAAGACCATTAACAGAGTAGTTGAATTTCGCATTCAACAGATATTTTTGTTCCCGTTTGTGCTGGTATTGTTTGCGACCACCTCCGCAGATAATACTTTTTGCCGCCACGTTTGAATTGTCACATTTATCAGCAGTTCGTGGATCACCAGCACGATGTGAGTCACTACACACTTTTAACTTATAAACTCATTACCACATTTCCACTACATCTGGTGAGCGGTTGATAGGCAGAGGTGGACCAGTAAAGTAGCTATCTTAATACCCAGACTTCACAATGTTAATAATATAAAATGTATCTGAAAAACCGTTTGACCAAAATATATCGTATTGTTCTGTATGGCTCGTATAAAGCTAATATCGTCAATAGGAGAATCGTTTATAGTAAACGAAAAGGCTCAAATATGACATGGGTAAAAAGAAGCTGTCTTTAGTTGAAGATTCTCATATCGACTTACCTGAGCAAAACTAAGAAAGAAGAGTTGTCTGTGCGTAAAATTCAGGCCTGGTAGACTCTTTTCTTCATTGTTATCCTTCTCCCATTTCAAGTATGCGTGGTATGCTGCTTTCAGTCCACCATTGTCAGCAATGTTTTCACCTTGGAAATAACAAATAAGTTACAGAAACAAGAAACTCTGAACATTATATAAAACATTTGATCACAAAATAAAACCTGATTATTTATATTATTCAGTGTATTTGCATCCAAAAAACCCACATATTTATTTGTCGCCAGTAGATGTGTGTCCACTTTTCAACAAATTCATGAACTTCACTGGAATTTTACTTATCAAATGGCCCTTAGCAAGTCAATCAATTTCACCTAATTTACCCATTTGCAAGTTGGCGTACTTATTCTTGCAAATTAGTTTGCTTCTGACATATTACCCAGAGGTTTCTTTAAAATTCAAACACCAATGAATTATAGCAGAAAATCTTATATTAGATGAGAAATGTGTAGTGGTTTGAAGAGTAGTTAGTCAACTATATAACAGCTAAAAACATTTTACAATGAAAATTGAAAAAATTGCCGTGTCATATTTTAGGTGTTTAATTTTGTTGAAAAATATATTTACGGCTCTATCATCTATACTACTTGGCTTCACACTCAACGTTAACTTATTATTGAATATTTAGTTTTAAACAGTTATTTCTCTGTGCTTTCTCCTGATGCATTATAGTAACTTACGCTATCAATTTTTGAAACTGGATATACTAAATATAAATAAATAAAGTATAACCGAAAAAAAATTTATTTTTGTGCGGATGTTTGTGTGTGTGTATGTGCGCGCATGTGTTGGGGTGTACTAAAATATTTCGAATGAGTGAACCGGATTTACTCAAAATTTGGTACAAATATAGTACTTGATAAGGACATCTGACATTTACAGTTTCTGACCACGCCAGGTGTTTAATTTCAAAATGGCATCAAATTTAAACTTTAAGGTGCTATGTCACGTAACTGGAACGATAAAACCGATTTAAACCAAAATGTGTATATAGATAGTGCATAATGTAAGCATTGATTTTCGAGATTAATGTTATTGTTCCGCCATTTTAGAATATAGCGGCATGTAAAAAATAAAGATTTTAGATAATAACTCGAAAATTACATAACCGATTCCCTTCAATGTTTTAACGTAGGAGATACAATGTTAGACCATGTAAACTTATACAATTAAAACTGATTAGACACTCAATTGCAAAATGGTGGCCATTCAAATATTTCTACAAAATTTCGTATTCTGAAAGTATATATGACTAGTATAATACAAGACAAGAAATTGCCACTTTTGTCAGCTATTTTTTTATGAAAGGGCTACATGAAGAAATTAACTTTTTATGTCATATCTCGGGAAAAAATCCACCGATTCCTATAAAATTAGGTAAACAAGTAGTACTGTTGTAGGTGATGTGAACTGGTATGTTTTAAGTGGGTCAGAATCTTGTTTTCAAAATGACGGCCATCTAGCACTTCAAGTTTAGTATGCTATATCGTCGAAATTTTAGATGGAATTCCAAATTAAATTTGTATGCTGGCAATATTTATTATAAGTATCAATGTGTCTACACAAATACTCTTTTGTCAGCAATATTGTAAGATAGCACCATGTGAATAAATAAAGTATTTATGTCTTATCTCAGGAAACAATGAACCAATACCTACCAAATTTAGCACATAAGTAGTACTGTATTAGGTTATGTAAGCTGGTAGTTTTAATTTGGGTTAGACATTTATTTTCCAAATGGCAGTAACTTAAAATTTTGTAGTTAATTATGATATATCTAGGAAACTAAGAAAATTACTTCAACTTAACTTTACATGATGGCAGTATTTATTTTAACCATAAAATATGTTAATATACACTAATTTCTCCCCCATTTTGTAAGATAGCTCTACAAAAAATTGTTTATGTCATATCTCAGAAAACAATGAACTTATTCCTACAAAAACCGGCGAAGAATTATTACTATTATAGGGCATATTAGTTATTATTTTTTAAGCATGCCAGATAATTATTTTCAGAATGGCAGCTATAAAAACATTTCAGTTTGGTAAACTATATCTACGAAAAAATGTAACCTACTTAAGTTACATTTGAATACTGGCAGTATCTATGAACATACATGGTTTTGCTAATACACAACATTTTTGTAATCCATTTATGAAGATCGTCCCATGGAAAAATTTAGGTTTTATGTCATATCTCATGGAACAATCAACCGATTCCCACTAAAATTTAGACGCAAGTAGTGCTACAGTAGAATATATGAACTTACAGGTTTTTGCTGTGACAGTCCTTTCTTTATTGCATTAATATAAATAATTTTGATTGGTAGATCATATATATTAAACCATTAAAAAAAATTCTAACATAATTTTTGTGCTAAGAATACTCATTAAAATCATCAATTATGCGTATAATATACACTGAAGAGCCGAAAAACTGGTACACCTGCCTAATATCGTGTAGGGCCCCCGCGAGCACGCAGAAGTGCCACAAGACAACGTGGCATGGTCTCGACCAATGTCTGAAGGTAAGCAAGAGGCAATTCACACTGTGAATCCTGGACGGCAGTCCAGAAATCCATNTCTACTTAAGTTACATTTGAATACTGGCAGTATATATGAACATACATGGTTTTGCTAATACACAACATTTTTGTAATCCATTTATGAAGATCGTCCCATGGAAAAATTTAGGTTTTATGTCATATCTCATGGAACAATCAACCGATTCCCACTAAAATTTAGACGCAAGTAGTGCTACAGTAGAATATATGATTTTACAGGTTTTTGCTGTGACAGTCCTTTCTTTATTGCATTAATATAAATAATTTTGATTGGTAGATCATATATATTAAACCATTAAAAAAAATTCTAACATAATTTTTGTGCTAAGAATACTCATTAAAATCATCAATTTTGCGTATAATATACACTGAAGAGCCGAAAAACTGGTACACCTGCCTAATATCGTGTAGGGCCCCCGCGAGCACGCAGAAGTGCCACAAGACAACGTGGCATGGTCTCGACCAATGTCTGAAGGTAAGCAAGAGGCAATTCACACTGTGAATCCTGGACGGCAGTCCAGAAATCCATAGGAGTGCGAGGCGGTGGAGATCTCTTCTGAACAGCACGTTGCAAGGCATCCCAGATATGCTCAATAATGTTCATGTCTAGTGATTTAGGTGGTCAATGGAAGTGTCGAAAGTCAGAAGAGTGTTCCTGGAGCCACTCGGTAGCAATTTTCGACATGTGGGGTGTCGCATTGTCCTGCTGGGATTGTCCACGTCCGTCGGAATTCACAATGGACATGAATGGGTGCAGGTGATCGGACAGGATGATTACGTATCTGTCACTTGTCAGAGTCGTATCTAGACGTATCAAGGGTCCCATTTTACACCAACTGCATACGTCCCATACCATGACAGAGCCTCCACCAGCTTGAACAGTCCGCTGTTGACATGTAGGGTCCATGGATTCATGAGGATGTCTCCATACCCGTGCACGGTCATCCGCCCGATACAATTGGAAACGAAACTTATCAGACCAGTTAACGTGTTTCCAATTATCAACAGTGTGGCGGTGTTGGCGGGCCCAGGCGAGGCGTAAAGCTTTCTGTCGTGCAGTCAACAACGGTACACGAGTGGGCCTTCGGCTCCGAAAGCCCATATCAATGATGGTCCGTTGAATAGTTCCCACGCTGGCACTTGTTGAAGTCCCGGCATTGAAATCTTTGCCAATTTGAGAAAGGGTTGCACGTCTGTCACGTTTAATGATTCTCGTCAGTCATCGTTTGTCCCGTTCGTTCACGATATATTTCCGGCCGCAGCGATGTCAATGATTTGAAGTTTTTTTTACCGGATTCCCGATATTCACGGTACACTCGTGAAATGGTCGTACGCGAAAATCGAAATGTTATCGCTACCTCGGAGATGATATATCCCATCTCTCGTGCGCCAACTATAACACACATTCAAACTCACTTAAATCTTGATAACCTGCCATTGTTGCAGCAGTAACCGATCTAGCAACTTTGCCAGACGCTTGTTGTCTTATCTAGGCTTTGCCGACCTCATCGCGTTACTCTGATTAGTTCCATACCTATGTTATTTGCATACGGACGCCTATACCAGTTTTCTTTGGCCCTCCAGTGTTTATCCTCTTTTCCCACCCTTTTTGTAAAATAGTGCCAGGTGAGTAAATTGAACATTGTGTTATATTTCCGGAAATATTAAACTAATTTGCAACCAAATTTTACTCACCAGTAGTGCTACAGAAGATTATGTAAACTTACATGATTAAAGTGAGGTCACACACTGATTTCAAAATGGTAGAAATATAAATAATTTAGATTAGTTTGTCATATCTATTTAAAAATTGTAATCATAGTCAGCTAAACTTTGTATTCTGACAGTATTTATAAGAAACATCGTATACAGAACTATTTTATGCATTGTTGTAAGATTTCACTATATAAGAAGATAAAAAATGTTGCCTTATTTCTCGAAGCAATTAACTAATTTCCACCAAATCCTTCACACATGTTTCGCTACGGTATCACTCGAAATATTAGATTTATTGCATCCGAAGTTTATGTTCCAAATTATAACTCCATATTGCAGTTGATTGCACGCTTGCTTATGGGAAGAGGTTTTCTGGGTTAGAGCCCTCGATAAAGCATGTGTGTATTTGTAACTGTCACAATACTATTGCATATGTTTCTGGTTTCATCTCTTACATTGTTTTTAATGAGACGTTAGGGTTTCTTTACCATGTAAGCTTTTGAGAACTTTACTAAATATTATTTGCACAATTGTAGAGGAAAGAATGCACATTAGTTATATTAGTAACTACTTGTTTTCTTTAAAATTCTAACTAAGCGCGAAAAAAGCGCATAAATACGGATTGTCGTAAATTGTTGCGTGTTGCGAAGAATTTAGTGGATTGAAAAGAAATTTTGTATGCGATGGTACAAAGGAAATTGTTGATTACAATACATATGTTTAATTAAAATGTTCTGCCCAGCTATGGCACATATTAAGTGGATTTTTAAGCGCCTTATCGTCCCACCTTACACCTGAAAAAATGTGTAGAGTGATCGGGCATGGAATAAATTTAACACCAGATGATAATCTACGGGAGATTCGCCAACAGTTTTAAATTATGCTACAAATCACAAACACTTCGGATTGAAGAAGCTGGTGTATGTTATGTGTAGCTGTGTGTGGTGCATGCGCAGTGTTCTTAAAGTTTACATGGGATGTATTACTAGACGTGTGGAAGATGGATATGCATGTAAGACGACAATTATTGACACATCAATAAAATTGTGGATTTGCCGCATCCCGTCTAGTCACAAATAGTCTGACTATGTATGTTGACAGCGTGATCATGACGAACCGATCTGGAAGCATTCCTGAATTGGCAAGTGATTTAAATATCTCCCTTGTTTCTATACAGTGAATTTTCCTCCATAGCATGGATTACTGGAAAGTGCGTTTCAAATGGGTACCAAACAAGCTGCCTTTACACCACAGGATGAGAGATAGGCCTTAGCTTACAGCTTTTGATCACTACAATGATGAGGGCGAACAGTTCCTTCGATGCCTAGTGACACGAGACAAAACATGGTGTCACCACTTCGAACCAGATGGAACGTCTGTCAGTAAGCAGTGGAAGCATGCCAGTTCGCCCTAGCCAACTAAATTCAAATCCCAGAAGACATACAAAAATGTTATGAACCACATTCTTAGCACTGCAGGAAACCATCTAACAGGAGTTTTAGGACCCCAATGCCACGGACCATGCCTACCAGTACACTCAACAAACGAATTTATAAAAGATTATCAAAATAACCAACTCGTAATGCTGTCTTCAAGAGTCATTATTCTCCACGGCAATGCACTAATACCAATCGCAATGGTTGTTGATGCACTGTGCTATAAGACGTTGGAGGTAGACAAATGTCACCATGTGACAAATTAAATTACTTAGTAGATAAACATTCCAAACAGACGAAGACGTATAAGATGCAGTTGGTCAAATATATATTTCTTCATGAACGAAATTCACAACCTATCCCAGAAAATTTAAGCCTGAACCAACAAAATTGATTAATTATTCTAGGAAGTAATATGGTATTAAGTTTATTTAAAAACTACTATTTCCATTGGCGTTTTTTACGTCTTTCTTTTCTTCCTCGTCCAATAACTTCACATCTGAAATGGATGTCGTTTCAACACGCCTGCTATGTCTGTGAATATAGTAAATCTATTACTGCAAAGAAAAGCATGATTCGTAACTAAAGATAACAAATCGCTGGTCTGTAACATCCAAATTGCCCTCCTCTGAGAGCAATGTAAACTAAGGCAAAAAGATTGTGTTAGTATTAGGAAAATGTACCTTCCAGGACAGGTAATCATGAAGTAGGAGCCAGCAGCCATCTGCCAACATGGTTGATGTCACTGTCGGCGTCAAACTCGGCAACCTGGGGTGGCCATGTTATTTTTTCAAAAATTACCGGTTTTGCCCTGAAAAACACTTCAGAAATGGTTGCTTTTGCCCCAAAATAAACTTTTTCCACCCAAACATTTCTAAAAAATGGAAGTGTCCATATCTTATCCTCAATGATCAAAGCGAATTGAGGCTCATCCTTGTGAGAGCCAAAAAGGCCTTAGAGAAGGGAGAGGATTCGAGGCTTATAAGTGAATGAGCCCCATCGTTCTCAGAGCAGTAAAAGTGGATTCGCGGCTGCCCAGAAAATTAGCCAAATTGTCCTCATAAAACAAGCGGACTTAAGGCTCCAAGCCAGGCCCACCATATCCGGTGTATCAGCAGCCATATCAATTTATGTTATTGACCCCCAAAACAATGTTGGATGTGGATCCTTGACCTCAGGGACCTTGAAATATAAATTAAGAACAATTCTTAAAAAAGAGTAAGATCCAATATCGAGGAAAAAATAAAGTTAATGACTCAAAATTCCATGTTAGATGAGGTGACGTTGACCTCGACCCCAGCAATATTAAACTGGAGATGTCGAAAAAATGATTAAAAATAGAAAAAAAACTTAAGAAAAAATTACATTACTAAATCCGAATACCATGTGGGATGTGAGTGACATTGATATCCACATCAGTGATTAAGAACTAAAAAAAAATATCCAGAAAAATCGCAAAAAATCGGGGAAACATTTGCATAACTAACACAAACACCAACTTGTGTGTGTGTGTCGCTGTGGTTTCGATTCTTCTAAAGATGGCGAAACACAGTCATTCCTTGGTACGACGAACGGCAGTTGGCTGATTAGTAGGTTCGTTTCGAAACCTTGTGTCAATTAATCACTGAAAATATAGTTGATAACTCTGCTAAACCCATAAAGTGATAAATTGGTTTTAAATTAACGCGCATCCCTTCTCCCTTCCATCTCCACCCACTCCATCAAACCTCTACGATCATGCAGGGAATGGCTGATGAATGAATGAATATCTGAAACTATGCGAAGTTTGTTCGTTTGACATGTCGCGAACCAATATGCGAGCTACGTAATTTCCCTCAAAGTATGCCTTGATAATTGTTGCGAACAATAAGTGAGAGCTACGAAACAATCCTCAACATATGTCAAGCACGCCACGAAGCAAGACTCGGGCTACGAAAAGTGCCTCAAAGGATGTCGCAAGCAATGTCATAAAGCAATGTGTGACGAGGGTCGGTTGGCTAACAAAAACCCCGTGACATTAGCTTCGTCTCCGGCAAAGCTGAAGATGGTGGCATCAAATCCATCTTGACCCATGATGTCTCAAGGTTTTTGTGGCGGAGAAGTTATTCACCAATTTGCTGACTGAGCCTTGTCACAGATTATTTCATGGAACGGCCAGTGAAATGCTCTGAGACACTTTTCGTAGCCAAAATCTTGGTTCGTGGCATGATCGATGACATACTTGGACGAATGTTTCGTATCTCTCGCCATGATTCGCATGATTCTTCAAGGTATACATTGAGGGATGTTACATAGCTCGCATATTGGTTCGTGACATGGCCCACGAGGATCTTCGTATAATTACTGATAATCACAACTCGATATGCTGCATGATCGCGGTGGGTGAGATGTTTTACGAGGTTTTTTAAGTTCTGCTATGATTGGTGCAAATAGTTTAGGAATGAGATTCGTATTATGCGATTGGTTTCGTCATTAGTTGTCATCGTCTAATAACATGTATGGTTATGGCCAGTTGGTCTTGCTGGTTGGTCTTCTTCATTGTTCTAGTTGGTTAAGCAGGTGTCGGTCTCAGCAGGACTTGGTCGCAGCGGGAGTCTGACTTGGGTGGAGTCAAACATGGGATGGAGTAAATCTTGAGGTGGAGTAAATCTCAGGCTGGAGTAAATCTTGGGGTGGATTAAATCCCGGGTGGAGTCAGTTTTGGGTGATGATATTCTCGGGTGGAGTTAGTCTCAGGTGTACCCAGTCTCGTGTGTAGCCAGTTTCGGGTGTAGCCAGTCTCGGGTATAGCCAGTCTCGAGAGCAGCCAGTCTTGGGTGTAGGCAGTATTAGGTGTAGGCAGTCTTGGGTGTAACCAGTCTTTGATTGAGTTAGGTATCGGCCATTATAATTTGTCGGTATGTTTAGTTGGTCTGGTTGTCAGGTATGGCCCTTTGGTGTACTCAGCTGTGATCAAGATGTTTTGCGAAGTTTTTGTGGAGATTTGAACAGTTTATCCGAAGAGTTGAAAAGTTTTCTTAAAGTTGATCCGAAGACTATGCCAATATTTGTTCTGTTTTTGCACAAAGAATTTAGACATGAGATTTGTATTAAGCGATTTGTTTCGAGATTGGTTGTCTTCGCCTGTTTGTATATATGATTATTATGGTCGGTTGGTCCTGCTGGTTGGTCTTTCCATTGTTCTTCTCAGTTTGGCAGAATATGGTATCGGCTGGACACAGTCTCTGCTAGAGTCATTATTGGGCAGAATCTGTTATAGGCGGAGTCAGTCTTCGGTGGAGTGAGTCTTGGTTGGAGACAGCCTTGGTTGGAGACAGTCTTGGTTGGAATCAATCTTTGTTGGTGTCAGTCTTGTTTGGTGTCAGTCTTAGTTGGCGCCAGTCTTAGTTGGTGTCACTCTTGGTTGGATTCAGTTGTTCGCTTGTAAGTGTTGTCAGTATGAGTAATATAAGAATAAAGATCTGGGGACATAGGGTCCTGGGGGATAATGGAGGAAGACGCGCCGCCTGCTATAACATCACAGGCGAAGGTAGCGGTAGGCAGCCTTGTTGGATGTTCACCTACCCTCTCGCCACTACCGACCCCATGGCTGGCCATTCCCAGCGACCCGTAAACCTAAAATTATTTTAGTAAAATTTGTTTTAATAAACATTTTATTATACAAAAACATCATTAATATAAATTATAAATATCTAGCCTCCATCAGTCAGACTCGTATTTTCAAAGCGCACACGATGGTGATGTCATAACGATTATGTAACCCAATGAGTTGGCCGCCATATTGGATTTAAAAGGTATGCACAAGTTCAACAACCAAACCCGGTCCCACCACCCTACCTTACCAACCCCCTCACCCGCACCCCAACCACCATCCAATCTCGTCAATCCACCTTACCCTCGTCTCTTCCACAACCCCCCTCCTAACTATCCTACCATCACTTATTTATTTTATAAAAGTATTTATAAATTAAAGCTATTTATAACATTGTCCTAACCATCGTCGGGAATTCTACTGAAAATATCAATACATATTCCCCCTAACTTACCACAAAGGTGCATACCCCCAGCCCACCTCTTGTCCCATGGCCACGAAAACACACCACCATACTCAAGACATGCAATACTCAAGTCCAACGACCATGATCCCCCTCCACTCCTAAACGACACAAAAAGCATCTATAGCTTCCCTTCCCATGATAAAAAAAACTCTTCCCGCACCACTTACAGGTCAAGCGGCTGGACAGCCTTGTAAAAACATTCGTGAAATGATCAGTCATCTAGGAATCAATGCATTAAAAAATAATTAAAGTTGTTTTTAATTTACCTTATCTAATGTTTGAAAAATGCACACATGTTAAACAAAAGGTTACTTATATACCGAATGTGCTTACTTTCCTCAGCATGGGTGCAATTAATTTTTAAATAATTTCTTAAAATATGAGTTGTTAGGTAGATCTCGTTGAAAGCAATATCATAAGAAATGAAACCAGAAACATGCAATAGTAGTGAACCAATTTCAAATACACACATGCCTTACCCAGTACTGAAACCCAGAAAACCATATGCTAAGTGTGCAATCAACTGAATTATGGAGATCGGATTCGAGAATCAACTTCGAGAATAATCAGTCAAATTTATTGAATGACTATATTTACAAGCCTCATATGTTTACTTGGCCATCATTTTGAAAATAGGAGACTGAGCCATTTAAACTATGTAAGTTTAAATAGCCTAACGTAGCGCTACTTGTGAGAAGTATGTGGTGAAAATCGGTTGATTGGTTCCTGAGATATGGCATAAAACCTTTGATATATTTCATGAGATGATCATCAAAAATGTGAGACAAAAAGTTACGTATTAGCACATTCGATGGCTGTATACTACAAGTATACAAATTTAATCGAAAACCGATTATGAAGATTCGTATATATAGCACATTAAGCTAAAAAGATTTTATAACAACCATTCTGAAACTAAGTGTCTGTCACACAAACGAAAATTGAAAAGGGGGGACACACACAGACAGGAAAGTGATATCTCAAGCCTTTCTTTCCTTCGGAAAGGGGTCTAAAAATACATTTTAATGTATCGAACGTGTATTTTAATACAAAATCTGTTTATAAAATTTAAACCATGTAAAATTTACACTTTATAATGGCCACTGGAAACATTAAAACAAAAACTAATTTATGAAGGTATGGGGATTTGAACATGCAAATTCTTCCACGAGGGTCTAGTTTCTTCACCTATTTTTTTTTAAGTTGACTTCATTGACACATTGACCAATACATTTGCCATTGAACAGAGTGTGTAGGACGTTTGGCATTGTGTGTGGTTAACGTCGAGTAGAAGTTAGATCGACCTGATTTAAAGTTCACAGTACACATGTGCGCGTCATGCGAAATGGAAATCTGCCGGGGAGGAACCCGGGCATGAACTCCCGATCCTCGGAATACAAGTCGGCCACTCTGCCCCTGAGCTATGAGGGCAGAGCGCCACTGAACCACTGAGGTCACAATAAAAATGACTGCTGAAATGTTGTATATTAGACTGCCAAACAAAATGGACATATTCCCTTGTACAATTACATAACTTATTAACGTATTAAACATTTTGTAATATTATTTTTATATTTCTTTTTAAATCAATACGTGTATGCCTTATGAATACTATTATAATGGGGTTATTTTTGTTTAGTTTCATCATATTTACCATTTTAAAACTTTTTAAATGCAAGCTATGTATTCAAGAACTCATAATTTTTTTCATTCAAGTCTTAATTTAATGATAATGATAATAAGCCAATTTTCACATTAAATTTTTTATATTCGTTTTAAGTAATTCATTATAAAACCACTTTTTTTTTTGCCGGCTCGTAAGAAAATGAATATACTAGGCGAATATAATTTCCTCGTGAAATTCAGTTTTCTAGTATAATTTCTAAGCCCTTTACAACCATAGTGATTACCTAAATCAAAAAAGAAGTACTTGCATTATAAATGTTTTTAACGAAATCAGTTTTTGCCAGGGTGGTTACGATATCGGTCTAAAATAAAAAAACTGATTTTTTAATTTTTTTAATTTATTAAAATATGTTACCACAAAAGCACTCAAAATATTATGGTTCGTCCAATGAACAGCTCATAACCTTATACATTAGCTACATTGTCTACACATGTGCACACAGGAGACTGACTCCACCCAAAACTGGAACCACTCAAGAATGAAAGCAATCAAAACTGAAACCAACCAAGACTAAAACCACCCAATACAGAAACCACCCAAGACTGAAACCACCCAATACTGGCAGCACCCAAGAATTGTATCATCCAAGATGTGAATCCACCGACTAACTCCATCCAAGATTGACTCCACCCAAGTTTGACTCCACCCAAGTTTGACTCCACCCAAGATTGGTTCCTGTTGATACTGACTGATCATAAGACTGGCTCCTTCCGAGACGAGTTCCTACAAAACTGTCTAACGAGTGAAGAGATTTCGGCGGCTCTTAACAGCGAGGTCTTGAGAGCCGACAAGATGATTGAGGTGAGTATGTAGCAGCGCCGGGATGAAAGAGCTAGGAAAACGGGAGATCCCAGAGAAAACCCACCGACCAGCGGCATTGTACAGCACATTTCCCACAAACGAATATGCGGGAGTGACCAGGCCAGGTATTGAACCTGGTTCGCCTTGGTGGAAGGCGAGCTGGCTAACCACTGAGTCACCATGGCCCCTGCAAATCTGTCTAGACCAATCAACACGACCAACCGACCATACCAACACCATATAGATCCAGACGATGACTGACAATCTCGAATAACATCTCCTCTTATTAGGAATCTCGTGTGGCTAACCTCTTCGCACAAAAACTTCGAAAAATCTTCGCAAAACATCACAAGTCTTCGCAAATATTCGCAAAATAATCCACTCAGAGCTGGCAATTCAAAAAGTGCCATACAAAACGACCAGGCCAACTAACCAGTAGTCAAACACCTCGAAAACGAAACCTGAAAATGGAAGCTAAAAATTACAGCTCAAAATGAAACCTAAAAAAGAAACCTTAAATATAAACTTGGGTACCCAGAGCCATTTTTATATACTTTCCACCTGGTCACGAATAGCTATCTTACTCAAAGAGAGATACTTTGAGCAATGGGACCAGAAATATTTTCTGAAATCATCTAGTCTAAAAGGACTGTTATTTTAAACAAATGTTTGAGGCATGTAATGTGGACTTTTGGTGGACTATTCGTACATATGGTTTTCTCCTGTCTCTGAGCATTTCGACTATCGACATCTTGGATTATACCATGCGATCTTCACCTTAACCATTGTATACAATCTCAGAAAGCATATACTGCTTAAAACCAAAAAGTTTCAAAATTTTTTAGAAAAATTTTAACATCACAGAAAAAATCATAAGACCTTGGGTGATTGAATACTGGGTGCTTTGTTCCTATATTCAGCTTTGTCGTAGAAAAATCTAGGTCTTATGACATTTTCTGTGATTTAAAAATTTTTCTAAAAAAAATGTATTAATTTTATCCGGTAGATGCCATCCGAGATGGCGAATTGCTTGTCGAAATAAAAAAAAACATCTTTGTGCACAATTTACTACATGTTCTGCGCACACCATAAATACCACACTCGCTGCAGTTAGCATAGTATTTACCACAATTAGCACTGCATGCACCCAAATAAGCACCATTTTTAGCACCACACACACTGCACTTATCACCACAAGCACTGCAATTCACACTAGAAGCACCGCAATCAGCACTGAATGATCTAGAGTTNATAGTATTTACCACAATTAGCACTGCATGCACCCAAATAAGCACCATTTTTAGCACCACACACACTGCACTTATCACCACAAGCACTGCAATTCACACTAGAAGCACCGCAATCAGCACTGAATGATCTAGAGTTAGCACCATCAGCATCATGGTTAGCACTACAATCACCACACTTAGTACCTCATGTTTGACAGTTAGCACCGCAAGCATCGCAATATGTATGCTACCTGGTACGTTTGTATGAATTATGAACTTACTAAACTGGTACATGATATGGACGAGTAACGAAAAAATAATGCAACACCAGTTTCTGCAAATACGAATACCGCCAACGATGCCTCAACTCTCAAGAAAAGGAAGTGCAAGGCTATTGAGACTTGGAATGTACGAGGGCAGCTCGGGTGATAGTCTTATCTTTCGTGCTATTCTGAGGAATAGATAATTAGATCAATCCAATCCTTCGCAATCCTCCGCAAAACCACACCAATCCTCAGTCATCCTCCTCAGCAATCCTCCTCAGTAATCCTCCTCCACAATCCACCTCAGCAATTCTCAACAATCCTCAGCAATCCTCGGCAAAACTCACCAATCCTCAGTTATCCTCCTCACCAAACATAGCCAATCTTGTGCGATCCTCACTAACCATTATCATTTATCCTCTGAAATTCTCACCAATCCTCAGAAATCCTCATGTATCATCCTCACCAGTCCTTCTCAGGAATACTCCACAACAATCCTTCTCGGCAATCCACCTCAGCAAATCTCCTCCACAATTCTACTCCACAATCCTCCACAATCCACCTTACCAATACTTAACAATCTGCCTCACCAACCCACCACAATCCACCTCACCGATCCTCAGCAATCCTCCTTTACAATACTCCCAATCCTAGGCAATTCTCCTCCACAATTCTACTCCACAATCCTCCACAATCCATCTCACCAATCCTAAACAATCTTTCTCACCAACCCACCACAATCCACCTTAGCAATCCTCAGCAATCCTCCTTTACAATACTCCCAATCCTCAGCAATCCTCCTCACCCATCCTCACCACTCCTTCGAACAATCGCAATCCCTCGATCGATCCTTCAGTCAATCCTTCGGTTTGTCGTCTATCCCTTCCCTTAATGGGATTTCTGCTGCCTTAGTTGAGCATGTTTTAGGATGTTTCAGCTAGACTTTTCGGTGTAAAGGATTTTGGCTCACGGTCCGTGTGTTTAAAATCCAATCCCCTGAAGCTGTTCCTCCTGCATCTTCTTCTCCTTCTATTCATCCTCATACTCCTCCACCTGATCATCCTCATCATATGTACAACAGAAGCAAGCAGAACAAGCAGAAGAAAATAGTATACTGAATGATACGGGCCCATACACATTGCATGCCTCGAACATTGGTTAAAAATTACAGTCCTTTAGACGAAATTATTTACTCTGGGTAAAGAGGTTTGTTTTTGAGGTTTATATTTAAGGTTTCATTTTGAGCTTTAATTTTTATGTTTCAATTTGAGATTTCATTTTGAGCTTTTATTTTCAGGTTTCATTTGAGGTTTCGTTTTCGGGATATTTTTGACTAATGGTCAGTTGGCCTGGTTGTTTGGTTTGGCCCTTTGGTGTGGTCAGCTCTGGGTGAAATGTTTTGCGAAGATTTGTGAAGTCTTGCGAAAATTTTGTGCGAAGAGATTAGCTTCAATATTCTTAATAGGAGACTTTTTTCGAGATTGTCAGCCATCATCTGTTTGTATAGACAAGTGGTATGGTCAGTTGGTCTTGTTGGTTGTTCTAGCCAGTTTTGTAGGATCTGGTCTCGGCAGGAGACAATATTGTGCTCAGTCATTATCGTATGGAGCCAGTCTTGTGCGGAGTTAGTCTTGGGTGGGGTCAATCTTTGGTGGTGTTAGTCTTGGGTGGTGTCACATCTTGGGTGATACCATTTTTGGTTGGTGCCAGTCTTGGGTGGAGTCAGTTTCCTGTGTGAACAATAATGGATTTGGTAGATCATGTATAAGGATATATCTGTGAACGGATGAACATGAATATTTTTAGTGCTTTTCTAGTAATATATTTTAATCCTATATAAAAACCACTCTGTCATTATCGTTAAAAAGGATATAATGCAAACACATTTTTAAATAAAGCAAGTTGTTATGGTTGTAAAGGGCTGATACATTATACATACATTCGTAGAGCTAGAAATGATATTTCAAAACTGAAGTTCATGAGCAATTATATTCGCCTTACTATATGCCTGTAAATATTTGCTTGCTTACGAGCCGATCTGTGAAAAATGTGGTTTGCTAAATAATTATTCAAAACGAATATAAAAAATTGAATGTGGGTATAGGCGCATAGTGTGATTTCATATTCAGAACCGATTGAAACAATAACGAGTTCATCAATACATCGGTTGCTTTTAAAATTTTTTTTAAATAATACATATGATGAAACTAATTAAAAATAGCTCCAAAATAAATCATATATGCTACGATTGAAAAGAAAAATACGGATGTAATAACTAATAGTTTATTATGTTAATCATTTATGTAAATGTAACATGAAATATGTCAATTTCGTTTTGAAGTTTTATATACAACATTTAAGAATTCGTCGTTTTCATGAGCTTGTTAGTCCAGTACTTAATGACCCCGAATCTTGTTCGAGAGGCTGTGTGTTGAAATCGCTATGTCTCCAGGAGATTTCTTTTTTTTTAATGTTACTACTGCAGTGGGAAAATGTAAATATTGCATAGTTTAAATTGTATAAAACTATTTTGCATTAAAAATGCATGTTCTATATATTAAACTATTTTTTAAGAAGTGGATATATTTCAAATATTATATAAAAGAAAATTTAAAAAATGTAGTTATTTTTTAATTTATCTATTCTAACATGACTTCTTTTCACGATAGTTTTGACAAGGCTGGCCAGCTTCCTGACCCACGAGAAACTTGGGGAGAGGTGTTGGTCATGGTAGGGGGTGGGTGGTCGTTTCTTTTCGAGTNCTAAGGATGAGAGGTGGGCTGGGGCGATGTTTCATTGTAGTTAGTTGGGGGGATGTATGTACTGATGCTTACAATATAATTTACGACGATGCTTAGGACCATTATATAAATCGCTTTAATTTGTAGATATTCTTATCAATTAAAAAGGGGATGGTTAGAAGGTTCAGGCGGTTAGTGGAAGAGAAGGGGTAAAGTGTGTTGATGAGATTGGATGGATGTTGTGGTGCGGGCAAGGGGTACTGGTAAGGTGCGGAGATGGGACTGAGTTTGTTTGTTGGGCGCATACCTACAAAATCCAATATGGCGGTCCCTGTCATTGAGTTACATAAACGTTACATTATGGCATCACGATCGTATGCTTCTTGAAAAGACGAGTCCGGTGATATATAACACTGTTCACTTATGAACTTATTTTTTAACTATAAAAATTTATTTTCATTTAAATAAAAAATATTTTAAAATAAATTTATTATATTGACATTCAAATGTGGCTTTTTGGTGGTGGAGGTATCAGTATACCCCAATGATGTGCACCATAAACCTAGTGGCAATAAAACTAGCTTACATTTAAAAAAATGTATAACGAATACATAAATCGAAGAAAAAAAAACAATGATCTGCGGTGACACTGACATCAATTATTTTTCTACGCAAACGGGCAACCATTAGAGATCGAAGTTGAAAGCCCGATATTTCTAATTTTTGTTTTTATACAAGAATATTTTAATTACAATAATTTATATTAAAACAACTTTTCGGGTTATGTGTTGCTGGGAATGGCCAGCCATGGGAAGGGTTTCCGGCAAGGGGTGAGATGAATATCCAGCAAGGCCACCGAGCGCGACCTTCACTTGTGTCATCATAGCAGGAAGAGAGTCTTCCTCCATTCTCCCCCCGGACCCTGTGCCCCCTGATGCAGATAGTACTTATACTACTGGTATGGTGGTGGTGGTTTG
Organism: Clitarchus hookeri; assembly: GCA_002778355.1. Taxonomy (NCBI): domain Eukaryota; kingdom Metazoa; phylum Arthropoda; class Insecta; order Phasmatodea; family Phasmatidae; genus Clitarchus; species Clitarchus hookeri. Next base: position 208,436 of record NQII01003599.1, read on the forward strand.
GTTGGTTGGCCTGGATGGCTGGTACGGTTATCTGGTATGGCCAGTTAGTAATTGTCAGTCTGTATGGTTAGTCGTTCTCGTCGGTCAGTTGGTCTGGTCAGCTGGTATCGCCCTCCGATATTGTCAAATGTTTTTGCATTTATTTGCGAGGTTTTTGCGAGTGTTTTATGAAGATTTACGAAGATTTTATGAAGATTTTTGGCATTTTTGCGGAAATAGGTTATAAATCAAATTTGTATTAGGCGACTTGTTTGTGATTGGTCATCTTAGTTGGTATATATGGTTGGTATGGCCAATTGGTCTAGCTGTTTTTTCATGTTCATTGTTCTAATCAGTTTGGCAGTAGTTTGTCTTGGCAGGAACCAGTCTGGGGTGGAGTCAGTATTGTGTGTAGTCATCCATTGGCTAGTATGGTTGGTCGGTGTGGTTGACTGGTGTAGTTTATTATCCTGGTCGGCTAGTATAGTCATTTGGTATGGTCTGCTTGTTATGGTCAGTCTGTATGATTAGTCGGGTGGTCGGCATGCTCAGTTATGACTGGCTAATCTTGATGGTCGTTAGATTGATCAGCTAAAGTGATCACTTGGTAAGATGGGTTTGAATAGTTTGGTCGGTAACAAGGTCATTTCTTAAGGTCGGTTCGACTGGTTGTCTGGTATCATTGGTTTGTATGGCTGGTTAGTATGTCTTGTTTATATGGTTGTTTTATATGGCTGGCATATATAGTCGACTGGTATCGTTGTCTCGTATGGTTGGTCTGTGTGGATTGTTCATATTGTCTGTTTGTATGGCTGGCGGGTATGGTTAATTTGTGTGGGCCGTTTGTATGGTTGGCTCGTATGGACACCTTGTATGGATCGCCTTGCCCCTTGGTATGCCCAGTTGGTCTTGCTGGGCTTTTGGTTTGGTTGAGTGCAATGGGTGTTTGGTATGGACGAATTGTATGTTCGGTTCGAATGGTCAGCTGGTATGGTTGGTTCATATAGTCGACTGGTATGATTGGTTCGTATGGTTAGTCTGTATGGTTGGTCTGACTGGTCGACTGGTTTGTCAGGTTGGCTGGTGTCACCTTTTGTTATAGTCAGCTGTGGGTGCGACATTTTGAGAATGTATGCGAATATTTGCGAAGTTTCGCGAAATGTTTGCACAAAGAGATTATCAACAAAGTTCATATTAGGCGATATTTTTCGAGATTGGTCGTCATCATGTGTTGGTAAAGGTGGATGGCATTGTCCATTTTGTAGTCAGTTTTGCATGAGGTGGTCCTGACAGGAGTCAGTCTTGGGTGGAGTCAATCTTGAGTGGAGGCAGTTCTTGGGTGGAGTCAGTCTTGATTGGAGTCAGTCTTGGGTGGAGTCAGTCTTGGGTGGAGTCAGTCTTGGGTGAAGTCAGTCTTGGGTGGAGTCAGTGTTAGTAGCAGTCTTTGGTAGTCAGGATAGTAGGTTGGTATGGTCGGCGTATGGTCCTTCATATGGTCTGATCCAATCACGAATATAGGTGAGGAGATGTAGTGTACCGACGAGATTGCCAATGGAATATAGTGGTAAAGTGAAGGGGGTCAAACTAGAGTGAGTAAATTGAGCTGATTGAATTGATCAAATGCGAGGAGGGTAGTATGTGGCATGGTGGTATTTAGGGGACGTAAATTCGACAGTTTCAAGTAATCAGCTGATGTATGAAACTGATTGGTGAGGGTGGAGGGGAACTATCGAATCGATCGAACTATAGCAAATTAATTGAGTGAATTAAACTTACTGTGTTTAGAGGAAGGGGATGTGCATTTGCTGGAGGGGTAGGGGTTGAGAGTTGGACAGTGAGGACGATAGAGTTTCATGGTGGTTTGGATGGTGAAGGGTACATGGAATGGCGAGTAAATAGTAAGGAAGTCGAGCTATGGCGAGTTAATGATGAGTGAATTGGAGCATCGAGGGTGGGATGGGGGTGTTGTGGTAGTGGGAGGGGAAAGGGGATGTGCGTTATGTAAATCCAATAATTCGGTATGTGTGTCGGCAGAGCAATTGGCTAATTATTTTATGACTAATTGAAAGAGGGGTTTGAAAGGAACCCACTAATCAGTCGCCTGTTAATCGTCATAACAGGAAGTAACTATGCTCCGCCATCTTTATGAGAATCTATCACTCAGGATCACACATGGCCAACATGATTTGGTGTTAGTCATGTAATTGTTTTCTCAATTTTTGAGATGTATCTAAATTGTTTTAGTTTGTAGTCACTGGAGTTAAAGACAATATCACACACATTCATCATGGTCGTCGGAGTGAGTAACATATTTTATCCCTCAATTTAATAGTTATTTTTATTTTTTATAATTGTTTCAAGTTTTACAGTTTAAGGTTACTGGAGTTAAGGTCACTTCATACAACATCGCATTTGGAGTCATTAACATAATTTTTATCATAGATAAAAAAATTTATTTCGCTCTTGTAAGAATTTTTCTTTATTTTTCTAGTTTAATGTTACTAGGGACAAGGTCAGATCACCCACATCCAATATGCTGTTTGGGGTGAGTAATATAATGTTACATATCTGCTGACCCACCTGATAGAGAGTGGGCCTGGCTCAGATCCTTTAGTCCACTTTGCTTTTATGAGGACCAATGGGCTAATACCTCAAGGAGTGTTGAATCAGATTTTATTGCTCTGAGGATGATATGTGCCATTCTCCTAGGAATTTCGAATCCGCTCGCTGCTCTGAAGACTTTTTCGCTCTCACATAAAGGAGCGTCGAATTATCTTTGCTCACTTCAGAACTGAATTGAGACATTTTACCATATCTTAAATAGTTTTTGCAAAATTTGTTTAAGGGGCAAAATCAACTATTTCTGAAATGTTTGGGGGGCAATACCGGTTAGTTTTTCGATAACATTGCCACCCTAAGCCGCCGAGTAAGTCCCCGACTGTGACAGCAACCTAGTTGGCCGATGGCTCCTGAAGCACTGTCCCAGAAGGTTCATTTCCCTACTACTTGCTTTATTAATAAAATAACACGTGAAATGTTCGGTACCACAAATGGAAATATATCGGGTAGAGATATAGTACTCAAATAAAGTTTCCATATGCTCAATAGTGAACAAGATAGCTAGACGTTATCTATATGCTTGTCTGACAATTAGATCTTCCTCCCTTCTAATTGTCGGTTTGCATCATACAGGACTGGCCCTCTTTTAATATCAAACTTCATGTATCCATTTCTCCTAACAAATTCGAACCACAAACTACGAATGAACCTAAGTAAGAAAATTTGGCAAGTTATTTAGTTCATTTTTTCTGTCGCTGTTCTATGACATAACCTTAAACAAACTCCATTATTTGTTCAAACTATTATACTTTGCATCTTATAGGAATACATTTATTTCAATAAACGAACCTGACAGTATCGTGCGCGTCTTATTGTATGCTACTTCTGATATATATGCGATATAAGAGCGATGGCAGCGCTAATGCACAGCAAATTTGCAAATGCCAACACAGTCCTCCGTGTCCCTATTTGCCACCTCATAAAATATCGAATGAGATTCACGGAGTGGACAAATTGTGAATGCTATCGCTACCAATAATATGAACTGTTTGTATTACATCTCGGAAACTACAGAAAAGTATCACATGTTTGGAATCTAAACAATAAAAAATAAGAAGACCTGAGCTCTAAACAATTATAAGCAGATTTGCCACACGAGTATGTATACATAGAGTGAGGAAGCATAACTGGTGAAAAAAATTCCCAAGCATTTATGGTAATGTTCCTACATTCGCTCGGGAAAGAGCCAAGTGTGTAGGGCACTTCTCAGATTGATATAGTAATGATGCTAAAAATTTCTATATTTGAAGCATAATATGTAGTTGTATTATTTCCATTCAATGCATGAGTTATAACCTTCCATTTCAGTTTAGGAAAATTACCAAAAAAATTGGTTGTCTTAAAGGAATTTAAATTAATAACTTAAATTTTAATGGCAGCCTGAAATATTTATATAACATGCTTTATATATATAATAGTTGAACCAAACTGAACCTGAATTGGTATGCAGGTACAATGTTATGTGTTTATAGATCGCCATGACTTCAGATAGTGTCATCGGAATAATAAGTCTTAGATGCCATAACCAAGTAACTTGTCACACGAGTTTTTCCTAGCACAATTTAATGCAAATAGTATCCTGGAAGTCCACGGAAAAGTAACATAAGAAGTGTATAAAATATGCATCGGGGCTAATGTATTTTAAATGGCAACTGTGGAGCTGGTGGGTCTTCGGCTTGACTGGCGGGTCTTCGGACGAGCTCGACAGTCTTCATCTCGCCTAAGTAATACCGATCGTACCCGAAGGTGCTCAGCAGTTACGACCACTAACCCTAAAACATGTACATCGGTTTCTAGGAGCCAGTATCCATATTGGTTTTATAGCCATTAGGTATAAAAAATCAAAATTCTTTAGTTTTCGTGTGTTTTTTTTTATTTCATAGGAAATCTAATGAAATAATGGCGCAGAGAATCATGCTTTATTCATTCCTCAATTTCATTCACAAATTTCATTTCTCAATTTATTTCTCGATTTTATTCGTTCATTAATGTATAAACGGCTATAGTTTCCATGATTTCGTGAATAAGTAAAGATGTTTGGGTGCCTCTTAACAACGAAGTCTTAAAATCCAACGTGGGTGAAACATTGTGAGTATGTAGCAGGGCCAGAATGTAAGGGCGGGCGAAACAGGATATCCTAGAGGAAACCCTTCGATTAATGGCATCGTCCTAAACTATTCCCACATACGAAAATCCAGAGGCGAACCCGCCGGGAATCAAACTCGGTTCACCTTGGTGGGAAGCGAGTAGTCCGACTACAACACCTCCACAGCCCTTCATCATTTTGTGCTAGAATGTGCTGGTAACTCATGATTTCGGCATTGTCTGCTAGAGTACACCGATGCGGAAAATATTTAATGATGATGTTACATTGTTCGCTCGTGATTGCCTGTTTATCATGTGACAATTGGGCACTGTGGGTGTATAGGGTGGACAGTTTAGCACATCGCACCAGTTTCCGACTTATGTAACATGTGGCAGATCGTCTTCTCTCTCCTGAACTTCTAAGCATTTAGTCCAGTAATTTTTTTTATGTTTTGGTTATCCCATCAAATTTTGCAGTGTAATATCAGCATTGCTCGTAATTATGCATATTTTAAATATGGTGCAGGATTCTTATAGATTTTTAACTATTAATTCTGGTTAATTTTTGTCCTGCAGTGGTCATGATGAGCCATGCATTTAATGGCGTACCTGCGACAGCCATCCCGACCTCGTCTTCGGCTGTACCAACGCTGTCTTCAACTTAGCTGCCCATGTCGTCGTCTATGCTATTCGTGGTACCAAATGCAACATCAGCAACTACATCGCTGCAATCTACTGAATCGATCATAACATCGTCAACTGTGTTGCTTCTACAATAAATCCATCGTGTTCAACTATTATGCTCGATGACACGAAAAGTATGGATGTGCGATAAATATGGTTTGGGTGACATATGTGCGGAAAATGTGGCATGGCGTTTAGAAGGAGAGATAATTTGCAGAGACATGCGAAAACCTGCGTAGCTGGAGGGCCATCGCCTGCAAAACTACAACATATTAATATTAATTTGCCGCAGAGTAAGAGTTTACGTCCCGCAGCACGAGGGGTTCAAGAAGACCATCCACCATCGTACCAGCGACCATCACGCTCAAGAATTGTGGCAGGCTATGGGTTGGTTAATGACGTGGAAGCCGAAACAGCTTTCCAGCGCAATCTGAAAACCTATCGCTCAAAACAAGGACAGTTTGTCAAAATATATATGTAATTTTTTAGCTGGCGTAATGAAAAATATCGTCACCAGCTCACCAAAGAAGTACGAGATAAAGATTCAATTAAATTAAACATTTGGTTGGAGTGTGAATATACAAAATGGAATTCTTTTGACGAAGGTATGAATAAAAGAGCATTTAAAGACTGTGCATGCACCCATTTATGAGACTTATGTAATCGAATTGTCTTAAAATCTTGCATATGATAAAAATGCGAAGAGGAAGAAACGTACCAAGAGCATGGTTCAAGGTGGGAACTGTCAAAAGTTAATCACATGCAAATCCGAATTAAAAAACTGGAACAACTACGTGCCTCGTCTTACATCTAGTTGCCAGAATCCATCAAATGAAAGGAGGCCATAATCAACCCACAAAACACCAGCGAACATGTTTGCTTTAAACAGGCTATTTGTGCACATTTTGTAGGAGGTGACCACCTGCATCGTGTAAATGGATGCTACAGAGCACTCAAATCAAATTTCGAATTTCCAGACTGGAATTCCTTACAACACTGCGACCAATAACAATTTTAGAGATGGAAAATCCCTGCTGTATCGGTCACTGAATATTCGCTCAATGCCGAGGTGAATATGGTTCCTGTGCTTGTGGAGGGAGAAAAAAAATCACATCATTAAGCTTGCTGTTGCTGACTACAGAGGAAAATTCATAACCTCGTGAGATCGCAACTAACAGTATATACTGGATGTTCACAAACAAATAAATTAACACCATAGTGGTATAGATAAGTACAAATGGAGCCTATTTCATCAAGGAACCAATAGTCTAACATCCATAGTTAACCTACTAATGGCAGTTGCAATGTGCAGGGGTGGATATGCAACCTTGTGTAAGTGGCATTGTACCCAGCCCGTGTGCAGGTTCTGCATGCCTGACAACACTTCTCAGTACTGCATGGTCACAGTCTCGGAGGCGATACATATCTATAGTGATTGCAGGATGTGTTACCGGAATACTTGGAGGAAGTTCCTTTAGTTGTCCATGAAGGAATGTGGTTTCAGCAGGACGGGGCCCTGCCTCATTTCGCCATTGTGGTTCGCCGGCACCTCGACATACACTTCCCGGATTCGTGAATAGGTAGGGGAGACCTACATAGCATGGCCAACACACATACCTGATACCACACCACCTGACTTCTGGCTGTGGGGCATCATAAAATCGATGGTGTTTGCCACACTACTTGACATGAAGGATGAACTCGTTATGCTGGAAACATTTGCATATGTGTGTTGCAACATGATTTAGTGTTGCACCACCTTTGTGGCCGATGGTGGTGTACAGTTTGAACAGACACTTTGAACAGAGAAATCGAACAGACACTCTGTCCCCATGCCTTCAGCCTAAATGTGTAAATAACATGTCATTCCATTGCACTGTCTGTAGACTAGTTATTGTGATTGCCTTCCGGCCCCTGCTCATTGCCACTGCCATTAGCGGGTTAACAATGGACGATATACTATTGGTTCCTGGAAGAAATATGCTCTATTTGTACTTATCTACACCAATGTTTTGTCTGTTATCATTAGTTCGTTAACATCCGGTAATGGTAAAATATACACTTGCAAGCAGTGCTTCACCTATTTTGATGACCAGTCGAGGAAACAGAGGCTGATATGCAAGAAATGTTTAAAAGATGAAAATAAACACTGCAATGAAAATGGTCCAGTGGGAAGAGGGATCCTGCAGCCAGGCGATGATTGTAGAATACCAGTTCTGAAATTCAATAACTAGCACAACATTAATAAATTGGCAATCATTGTGGATACGGACTTTGAGGCTTTATTCTGGCCTATGGATAGTGGTGTGTGGGGAGAGATTTAGGCAGTTATTAACATCGATGTTTTGATAGGCCATGAGGTTGACACGAATTGAGTATAAAGAAATACAGTAATGCAAGGTTGGCGGAAATGGGAGATCACCGAGGAAACCCGCTGACCAGCAGCATCATCTGGAACAATTCCCACATGCGGAAATCTAGGAGCCACCCCAGCAGAAATCGAACCCGGTTCGCCGAAGTAGGAGGCGAGTACTCTGACCATGACACTACCATGGCACCTACTAACCTGTGAACTGGACCTCAGTCTTCCGTGTACATACACCTACCAGAAATATGAAGTATACAGCTATTGTATATATGTACTTGTGGACGACATTATTATTGAATTGCTCACCTCATCACTCTCAAAACAACCAGAACTGTATAAGGCTCCAAATGTGGAGAAGCGCTTAATGGAAGCGATCGTGAATATTGGTAATGTGGTCAAATATATTTAAGGCCACTTCAAAGTCGATGACACCGCTTATGCCCACAGAAAAGGCGAGTCACACAAGAGCGACATTTTGCCTCTACTGTGCTGCTCCATTCATGTACAAAAATTATAACGACTATTTCACCAGGTAGTAAATGCAGGTCCGCATGCAACAATTGCAATCTGCTACACCGAAGTTTATAGAGTTTTTCATAACCTGAGCTACAGTGAGAACTTAATAGTCAGACAGCTGGGCTACGATACGAATAACATCTTCAAGATTCCACACATGAGCGAGAAAATGATCACATATTTGAAGCAGCTGGGCGATCTTTTTCCATCCAATTCGTCGATACTGTCCAGTTCATGGTTCGCAGTCTCGCTTCACTAGCCAAGTGCCTGCCCTGAAATAAACTTAACAACACAGCCAAGTTCTTCAGGGCCAGCCAATTGCCTCTCGAGACATGTTAAGGCTTGTTCCCAGAAGATTACATCGATAACTGACAGACGTTTTACGAGCAGCAGCTGCTCCCATGAGAAGCATTCCACAAACAAGGACATGGACTCGGGTATCAGTGACGAGGAATATGGCTAAGCCCAGACCACCTGGCAAGAGTGTGGCTGTGCCAATCTTAAGCAATATTCAGACTTGCACCTGAAAATCGACATCTGTCTTCTGACAGATGTCTTCGAAAACTTCAGAAATTTGTGTATTTCGATGAATTACTGGACTGCGCACAATACATCAGCACGCCACAATTTGCATACGACACAATGATAAATATTATGCGAGGTAAGCTGAAATTCCTCACATACTATCATGAATATGTTCACTGAGGAAGGGCTTTGGCAGGGGTGTGACCCAGTGTGTGAAGCATCATGTGGTAGCGAACAACATATTCGCCCCCGAGACATACGACCCCAGCAAGCCTTCCACATTCCTACAGCATTTGGACAGCAACAAATTGCACGGCTGGGCCATGTCATTGCCATTGCCAATACGGAACCTAAAGTGGGCGAAAAAGGACAGTGGTATCATGACCATGCTGGATGATGGCAACAAGTTACATTTTAGAAGTGTATGTTGATTACCCTGTGACCCTGCATGAGGAACCAAGTGTTTTGCCATTAATTCCTGTCAACCAGTGTCTGCTGGGTTCGAAAAACCCAAAGCTGATGACGACCCTGGAACACAAGAGCTGCTATATCGTACATTATCGCAACCTCAAGAAGGCACTGGAATGTGGACGGAAGTACACCAAGATTCACTGTGTGCTCCAGTTGGAGCGTCGTTGGTCTCTGTCATTAAGTGCAGGAGGTCGGCCACTGCGTTGTCCATGGTGGGAGGTTATGCCTGAAAGTAGGTATTCTCGGCACACTCTTGACACTGTGGATCTCGGAATGGTGAATTCCCTAACCATTTCGAAATGGAATGTCCCATGCGTAGAGCTCCAACTGCCATTCTGCATTCAAAGTCTGTTAATTCCCGTAGTTGAACATAATCACGCCAGACACCTTTTTCACATGAATCACTTGACTACAAATGAAAGCCTGACCAATGTACTGCCCATTTATACATTTTGTACTCGATACTACTGCCATCTGTATATTTGCATATTGCTATCCCATGACTTTNGCCCATTTATACATTTTGTACTCGATACTACTGCCATCTGTATATTTGCATATTGCTATCCCATGACTTTTGTCAACTCTGTGTATGTGTTGGTGTATAACTTGTAAGTATTTTATATGACATTATTAAATATATTTGCTATATATATTCTACACAATGAGATCTATATTTTCTCAGGTGTGCAAAATAATAATAATATGTTCTGGTTTCCTTTACAAATTTTTTCCACTAAGTATTAAAAAAAAAGATCCTTTAATAGCAATAAATAAAACATGTCTGATGTTGATTTACGTCTTTATTAAACACAATACGTATATGTATTTTTTATTTCGTAGTAATCAATGCATTATATTACACAGTAAACACATACGTATCAGGTTTATGATTTTCCAAAAAAATACATGATATTCCTCTTTATTAAACACTAAACAAATACAATACATTTTTTTAAAACCTATTGCCAATACAATCAGCATTAATTTTATTAACTTCGCCAGAAAAAAATCAATTAAAAAAGAAGTTATTATCAACCACGCGCACTATAGCAAATGCGATTAATTAATACAAACGAGGCATTAACTTCCGCAATAAAAATGACCGTCGCTATTACCATCATTTATACGAAAGTACTAAACACTTGCACAGTCTGAAATACTATAATTCAAATACATACATTTTTTAACGCACATAGTCGTGCGTAACTCCGTCCTTCCTTTTCACATTCACCATCTTGGTGACTTCGTGCAGGAGCCGAACTAGATATGATCTTCTATCGCAGTCTTCGGTTGCGTTGTATTTACAAAACTTGTACGCCTTGCTGCTGATGTTTCCACATGTCCCTGCTGAGTGCCAATATAATATTGTCTGTGGGAAACAACTTCAACTGCAACAGGGACGGCTGCGTAAGTACACTAGTAGAGGCGTCCCCCGCTTCTTAAAGAAATGAAAGATGCGAAATCTGGAAGGCTGCCAGTCGAGGTACTCGCTTCATCATCAAGTTGCGAAATGCATGTTTGAAATTATATGTAGACGAGCAACTCACATCTGCAGCTGTACCATGGACGTCGGTGGATGAGGCCCCTTTCGCAATGGTGGTGGGCGGTGGTGTTAGTAGATGCTTCATTTATGCGAACAGATAATTTCTCAGTAGTCTCCATAGTCGAGTTAAGGGTTAATAGCGCGGCTGATTCTAGTGACTTCAAGAAAGTCAGCCAATCCTCCCATGATGTGTCGTTCAATGATGGTATATCTGGCACAGACTATCGTAGAAGAGAAAGTATGCTGCCGATGTCCTCCCTTACGGCTATCAGAGCCTTGTGAATGTATGCTGTCAGCAAGTCGAGACACTCCCAAGGCCCGATACGGAAAACACTGAATGTCAGAGAAATTATGCGAATAAACGCTAGAAGAATATTAGGCGTAGCATTAAATGCAACTTTCTTAGAAGTCTTCACAGGGGAAGGCGAACGTTGTCGTTTAGAAGCCGGAGACACTGGAGGTGTGTCAATATTAAAGATCTCTTCATTGCTAGACATAACGTGAACATAAGAAAAACCATAACTAGCGATTACCGCCAATGCGTAGATCAAGACTGGATGTGAAAACCCAAACACGTTAGGTTATACGAATAGGAATGTTACTACTACTCTGTGAACACATACTTAATAATCGCCAACAGGAGGAGCTTTTATATGCATCTACGACCTGCACAAATGTAATAGACATTCTAGGCTGGAAGAAATGACAGGTGATTAAAACTTGCTTTACTAAGCCGTTATAGTCCCATCAAACAGATAAATGGCGCGTTTCCAAAAAAAATCACCAGCCATAAGGTGCATGTTAAAAAATAGGTCCTGCGGCAGGTAGACAAGTTATTGGCATGCCGCTCATCAGTCATTTGGCCAAAGGAACTTATTTAATAATGCATTATCTCCGGAACGAAAATATGCTAAGTTAATTGTGCATCTANGTCATTTGGCCAAAGGAACTTATTTAATAATGCATTATCTCCGGAACGAAAATATGCTAAGTTAATTGTGCATCTTTAAAAACATTTTAGGGTTCAGCCGGGGCAACACATGCAGGCGCTAAATTACGTCTCGGTCTATCTTAAGCTCTCCAAAAAAATTAAACGAAATATTAAACAATTGCTCAGCACGCAATTGCATTGGTAATTTAATTCTACGCAAGTATTATATATAAATAATGCAGATTACCAGATTTGCTTTGCATTANGTCATTTGGCCAAAGGAACTTATTTAATAATGCATTATCTCCGGAACGAAAATATGCTAAGTTAATTGTGCATCTATAAAAACATTTTAGGGTTCAGCCGGGGCAACACATGCAGGCGCTAAATTACATCTCGGTCTATCTTAAGCTCTCCAAAAAAATTAAACGAAATATTAAACAATTGCTCAGCATGCAATTGCATTGGTAATTTAATTCTACGCAAGTATTATATATAAATAATGCAGATTACCAGATTTGCTTTGCATTANGCAATTGCATTGGTAATTTAATTCTACGCAAGTATTATATATAAATAATGCAGATTACCAGATTTGCTTTGCATTATAATGGAGGTTGTCACCTAGCAAACTAGGCTAACAGTACGTATTATTAATATCGACAAGGAGGAAACCAGTGCATTTAAATCGTGGCACAGAAAATTATTACTGGGAACAGTTAGAGCTATAATATGTGGTCCGTCCAATTCAGGGAAGACGTGCGCACTTATCAGTCTTTTAGAGGACCGAACTGTATCAAGTTCGAAAACATTTACTTATATTCGAAATCTCTGCACCAGACAAAGTATTTCTGTCTAGCACAGATACTGCATGCTGCTACAGGACTGCTCTATTTCCCCTTTAATGAAAATGAATCCGTTATACAACCAGGCGAAGCATTACCAAATTCTGTGTTTATTTTCGACGATGTGGCATGTGAAAAACAAACAAATATCCAGCTATATTTCAGTATGGGATGGCATATGGCAGTGGATTATATTTACCTGTGCCAAACATATTCGCGTATGCCTAAACCACTTCTACAAGACAATGCTAATTTCCTAGCCATAATTCGTATGTACGACCTGAATTTACATCACATATACTCAGACCATGTAAATAGTAATATGTAATTTGACAGATTTAAAGAAATGTGTTCGCATTGCTGGAGCGAGGGGTGCGGTTTCCTAGTGATAGCAAAATATTTTCCAATTGATAAAGGGCGGTACCGCAAAGCCTTTGACCAGTTTATTATTGGCCATCAGTAAAGTATGAGCTACACAGTATCTAAATTTGGGCATAGANCCGCAAAGCCTTTGACCAGTTTATTATTGGCCATCAGTAAAGTATGAGCTACACAGTATCTAAATTTGGGCATAGAGGCCTGAAGAGTGCACCGGAAAGGTGCATACTTTCCACAAACGACGGAAATTGTAGCTTCAGCGGGAAACGAGCCAAGTACCTGGGCATTCCCAGGCACGACGCAGATGCAGTGAATGTATCCTTTGTGCGCAGCATTACATCGGAGGCATTGCGTCCGGTGGTAGCACTTCAAGCCAGTTTCGAGACACATCTATGCACCTTATTGGCAGGCATGACTCGAATCAATGCTGTAGAGACAGCGCTGAGCGGTATGCGAGAGCAAATAGCTAGCCAAATACACACAGATATATCGGGTGAATAACACACATTGGCTGACGACATTAAGAAACTGTCTGTGTTGGGCGGGAAACATGCTACAGTAGAAAAAAGACTTTACGATACTAATATATTGACCACGAACATGGATGTGCATCATGAAACATTAATTGAAAATGTATCCCACCTCATGGCTGTTACTAGTAGAGATGCACTCGAAGCAGTGGAAAGTAGGCTGTCTGGCAACACAAATGTACTGTCTACCAAAATGGAGGTTCAGCTTCACAAAATACATTTTGAAACTAACCATGTTAGGAGGTAGGATATCGGCCTTGGAGAATAAAATCGACAATATGGGAGAGCATATTGGTGCCAGAGTGCTAGCGGGCCTCACAGCATTGCAAGACAGTCGCCTTAAGTCCGAGAGCAACCCAGAAAAAAAAAAAAGAATCGAACCTAGTAGCCATGGAGGGCCGCATATTCACCAACACAAATGTACTGTCTAACAAGTTAAATGTGCAGCTTCGCAAATTAGCAGATCAAGTAGAGAAAATCGATTTGATAGGTAGCATGGCATCAGCTATGGAGAAAAAAATTACCGATATGGGCGAGCAAGTGGGCAGACTCGATGCTAAACTCACCAGCCACATAAATGAGAAGACTGCGCTGGATACATTAAACAAGAATTTAGAATCGAATGTCAATGCCATCAGTATGTTGTCCATTATGGTGACGAAACATTTTCAGACTTTAACAAATAACATGCGAAACATAGTGGCAAGTAAACTGCCTGCTGTAGAAGCGCAACTTACAGATTTGGAGGACCGTGCAGATTATAGATCGCTTAAAACTCCCGTGTCAACATTGAAAGATAATTTGCGCATAGCAAATGAGAGTGCAGGCAAGCTGACTGCTATGAGCGTCAAGCTCACATCAGTTCAAATAGCGCTCGAACAAACAGTGGGTAAGGGTTTTGCAAATATCTCCACGAAACTTGACGAACAATTAAATATAATCGGCAAAAGTGTGGCTGTGCTGCATACACAGCAGGAGAGTGTAGCTGGCTTGGAGACCAAACTTAGTGTGATATTTGAGGGGATAACCAATAAACAATTTATAAGTATTCTTGAGGAACTGGACAGTCGTAACCGTAGTTTGATTAGTAGTATGTCAGACATTGAAGAAATAATAGGACACAGAATTATGCGATATTTAAATTATATTCATACAGACAATGAGAAATGGCAGCATTGCACGCACATACGAACTCCAATACTCAAACAACTCAATACTTTCGAAGATAAAATCGTCAACCCAAAAGCACGCTGAGCAAATGTGTAATATAAAGTACACACATTACACTAATAATGTTAGTATTATGTCTGCTGCCATCGATGACTTGTGTCGCATTATTGCAAGTTGTTATGGTGTGGTCAGGCCTTAGCTGAATGTCTTGCCTGATCACAACTTCAAACATTAAACCTGGAAACGAACGGGATTGCAATGCCACCATTTGGTCGTCGATCCTTGCGAAATAAGACAGTTGCAGAAATCCCCTCCACCAGTCACTGAGCGGGGCCGCAGAACCACGCGCTTAATAAAGGCTGGCGTAACACCCGGAACGTCGTCTTTCGAACAGCGTCTGTCGTCTGTCGTCAGGAAGATGGGTGTGTCCGGCCTGCGTTAACCATCTCATAGAATCAGCCTCCGGCTACAACAAGGTGATGACTTTCCAATTAGGTTTTATTAAAATGGCGTGAATCATAATAATTAATTAAATAATAATTATCTTAAATTCAATGTAAAGCTCCCCCGATCAATAGTCGTTTAAATAATAATTATATAACCATACATGTTAATAAAACTCATCTTACACTGTTGTGCTCTACCGAATAATGGGTCATTATTGAGCTACCTCCTTATATACTTTCAAGTACGAATTGGCTGAAAAGCTTGTTCGTAACAGAGTGTTTGCAGGAAAGATTTACAAGCTAAGCAGGCATGAATGGAACATGATGTAGTACTGGAACAAGCATTTCAGCAAATCACATCCCGTCTGGATATGCTAAATAAACCGCCTATTCCCCCTGATGTGAAGACTGAACCTGAATTAAAGTCAATTCCAGACGAAGTTTCGTTGGAAGAATCAAAACCTAAGAAAGGGGGAGTTCTAACTCAGTCACTGTTCATAATTTTCTAACATCTTATACAAGCCAGTTTAATGATAGCGTTTATGGCGTGTACAGAAGGAATAAAAAATTGTATTTAGGTAATAGACAGGTATTTTCCCTACCCAATGATAATTTACAGATCGATAACGAACTTATTCATGCTTCTCCGGGCCTATACAAACTATTATTAAATCGTAGACCAAACGAATTCTCGTGAGATGCGCTTAATCAATATAAAAAAATGCTTTATATTATTAGTGCATATTTAATCAATAACAATATAAATACCAACACATATAAAGATGAATCGCATCCGAAATTTGACACTGTGTCAGAATTGTTTCCGGATGTCGGCGGAGCTAGTGGCTCGGGGCTGAACACAAATCTTGATAACAGCAGTCAGCCCGAGTTTGTTTACTGGAACGATGCAAACGAGTTAGTCGTGTGCCTACATCTACTCATCGCATCTCAATAGGCTGGAAATAATTCACATGCCAATGAGATCATGAATATTGTTGAAGAACTATGTGAAGCTGGTTATGTATACTGAAATAATGTCTCGTGCAGCAATCGCCCCTGAAATATACAAACCATCACGGAAAAATTACATAGAAGATACCTACAGCTGTTTGGACTTTGCGACCTGTATCAGCCCGATTTAGTGTAAATGCAACCTTAAGCTTCTGTAAATAAAGGCTTCTGTTACTTGTTAACAGTTATCGACTGTTACAGTAAATTCGTGTGTGCCGTTCCCATAAAATGTAAGATGAGAATAGATGTTGCCAGAGCGATGAAGTCGGTGTTAGGCGATAAGGGGTCACCGAAAAATATGCAAACAGACTTAGGCAAGGAATTCTTTAATAAACCATTCCATACACTGATACAACAGAAAAACAATTATGATTACTATACTTTTAGTGATAAAAAAGAATCTATAGTCGAAGGTTTTAAAAGAAAACTCAAAAAACATATGTGGCGTGAATTCTCGGCGCAAGGAAGTTATACCTGGCTGGATATTCTACCCCGAGTAATTAATAATTATAATAATAGAAACCACAGGACAATTCGTATGCGACCAGTAGATGTTTACAGACAATTCGTTGGTATCAGCTGTGTTTAAACATACAAAGGTTCTAGATTCTAGAAAACAAAAAGCAAATATTAGCGATTATGTGAGCATTTCACGTCTTAAAAATGTTTTCTCTAAAAGTTACTCGCCGAATTGGAGTGTAGAAGTTTTTCGTGTTGCAAAGAACTGGTATTATAAACCACGAACATATGAACTTGAAGATTTAAATGGTGAGCAGATAAATGGTTATTTTTACAAGCAGGAAATCATGTCTACCAAATATCCCGACACTTATTTGGTCGAGAAAGTTATATGCACTAAGAAGAATAGTATGTTTGTCAAATGGTACGGGTTCCCTCCGAGATTTAATAAATGGGTTCTCAAAGCAAACCTTCTAAAAAGTTAATTTATAGTTGCACCGGAGCGGACACAGGCGGAATGACCGCGCAAGACAGCAAGTCTAAATCAGTTCACGCATCATGTGGTTTTGCACCGAGACCATGTGATCAGGGGCAGGGCTGGAAGGGGCGGTTGCAGATGATCTGCCGTCTCCAGGTTACTCGGAACCGTAGGGGCAGACGCCAATCACCTGGCTGGCACGTAGACTCTCAAAACACATCATAATCTGTTGGCTCATCATGTGGTTTTGCACCGAGACAATGCGAACGCAGGCTGGGCAGGAAGAGGCGGGTCGAAGGTGATCAATCGTCTCCAGGTTGCTCGGAACTGTAGGGTAAGACATCAATCACCCAGATGTCGCAGTCAAGGCATGTGGGCCTCTCAAAACACCTCATAATCTGTTCGCGTGTTATGTGGTTTTGCACCGAGACCATGCGAGCATGGGCCGGGCCTGAAGATGCAGGTCGAAGGTGATCTATAATATCCAGGTTGCTCGGAAACATAGTGTAGAAAGATTTCATTTTAAGTCCTCCTGTTAGCGGCGTCCAGCTGACGCGGCCAAGATGCGCGCCTAGCTGGAGGGGTCTGCCCCGTGACCACCAAGCCGGGGCAGAAGGGGGCGTGTCGATGGCAGACAAAAGCGGCCGCCAGCTCATGATTGCTAGGAAATGTGGAGGGGGAGAGGTTAGCTCGGCTGGCGCCGGAGGGCGCGGCAAGCTGGAGGGTGGGGGAGAGGGTACGATGTGGTGCGCTGCCTGGGTGGCAAGCTGGAGGGAGAAGAAGAGGGGTCCGGCACGTCATGCACCAAGCAGACAAACGTCTATCGACCAGGCGGTCCATGTTCGAAGCCATTCACAGAACTTATAAAGCCCTTACACTAAACAATACATCAGTCAGTTTCACGCGATGCCCCATGGGGTCAAGAACGGAGCCGGTCTCGTATATACATTAATAAATAGCATTCCATTTGAGGCCCACATTCCATGCTGCAAATTTTGCAGGCCTGGCATGCATCTAGCTTGTAGACTTCAACATGGTGACATTCCTATAAATATTCTAGGCATGGCCTGTAAGGCGCATGATATTTCGTACGCCAAGAGCAATAACTTAAAATACCGACACACTGCAGACACTATTCTTGCGAATACAGCCAAAGCAATAGGCTGTTCTGACAACTCTAAGCTCGGCGAACGATTAGCGGTGTGGGGAGTTTCGAAAATCATGAAATCCAAAGTTAAACGAGGAATGGTTATTATATTCAGGCGAACAGCTAAGAAGAAGATAAGCAGTCATATGAAAGTAAAGCATGGAGGAATACTCCCGTTTCTGCTGCCTGCGATAGGGCTTTAGGGATTGTTGATAGGCGGTGCTAGCAGGATAACTCGAGCCGTGAATAGTGCTAAAGATGGAAATAAGCAATTAGCAGAAAAATTACGACATAATAAACATATGGAAACCCTTGCCAACATCGATGAAAATAATTGTATGTTTCGATATGTAAAGGTAGATGGTAAAAGAGGCGAGGTATGCATACATACTGGTTCGTACGAGATTGAAGATATTGGGGATTATCTTAAATGCGAGCTGAAACCAGACAAGACTTTAGTGTTGAGTGGAAATTCTAATACTCTGCTCAGCGAGATGCGTTGTATGTATGGCACAGGTAGACTTTACACAAAATGATATTCTCGCCACCATGCTGGGATTTGAAAACGCAAAATACAAGGTAAATAAAACCCATGTATCTACCCTGCCTGTAAATATTTTTCCCATGAATGTTATCAGATTAAACTATAACTTAGTTAGCGGCTCGTATCACAACGGTAAACCAAGCCAGACATTACATGAATTCTCTGCAAACGTCCCGCTGGGATTTAAACTCATGAGCATCCCAACAACACCCATATATGTGCCAGTCGCGATAGAGAACGTACAGGAAGTAATTGTTTCCATAGTAGGCCGAGAAAGTCGTTTGATTAATTTTCGAGGCAAGGAAATAAGAGTGTGTTTGCATTTGCGGAAAGATGAGGCTGAAAATTAAACATATGAAAGCTTTTAAAGGGACTTATAGCGTCACACATAAAGTCAGTACGAGGCAGGCACACAGTCCGCTAACATCTGAAAATGTTCGTTTCCTTACATGATTAGGTTTATCAGTCAAGAGTAAATATGGTCGTGGAAATCTTAAATGTAGGCGAGCCGGTCGGTTTCGAAGAGGCGATCACCAAGGCGGAAATCCACACTTATTCGCCTTGCCTGCCAGGCCTGTACATAGCCTCGTCCGAGGTGCAGATTCCCGTACAAAACAGAGATATTTACACAGCACCGTGTAATTCTTATTTGCGTTTCCAAGGAACGCTGACGAGGGCAGGTAATGTACTACCAAAAACAACTAAAATCATTATAAATGGTATACTTCACATGATTAATAGAATCTCCTATGAATTGAATGGGTGCGAAGTAGATGCCACTTGTGATGTTGGAATCACGGCAACTATAAATAATTACCTTTCATTAACGCATAACCAACTGCCGGCCGCCAAAGTGGCTGGCTGGGGAATCGAGGAAGACTTTAAGGTTCTGTTATATGCCAACGATAAATTTGAATTGTGTATGCCCCTCGCTATGCTGTTAGGGATCGCAGAAGACTGTAGGTACGTGATTATTAATTCCAAGCAGGAGATAGTTATGCAAATGGCCAACTGCCAAACGATTGCACTCCAGGACACAGGCGCAGAAGCAGCTACACTTGCTATACTTTCTATTGACTGGTTACTGTCACATATACAAGTGAATATATCGGAATGCGTAAAATTTTTGAAATATGCAGAAAAAGGAAGGAACCTAGATATGTAATTTCATACTTGGAGTTTAGAAACGTAACCTAACATACCGATCCCTGTAAGCATAAATTGGAATGTGAAAACTAGTTTCACAAACGAGAAACCAAGATCTATAATTGTAGCATTTCAGTCAGGTAAACGGAACAAAATTAATTAAGACTGTTCTACATTCAACAACGTAAATATTAAGAATGTTAAGGTTTACCTAAACTCTGAGGCATATCTGTATGGTAATTTAAATACCGGTTTCGCGAACGGTGCGTATATGGTACCATACCAAATGTACGCAGATTTACAGCACTCGTACTATGGTTAAACCCAAGCCCCCACTCTCGAACTGCACAAGTTCATGAACATGGTGCCACTACTAGTGTTTGACATTAGCAAACAAGTCGACCACTTAAGTTCCGGCGTTGTAGACTGTAGGAATGAAATTAATGCTTCGGAGAATTTCCTGCCCTTCACCCAGGCCTACGCCTGAATACTTCACGATAGACTGGTCACGTATAACGTGCATGACAGAGTAGTTAAAATATTAACATAGATTACAACTATAGTACATTATCTCTTCAACCAGCATAATGTATCTAAACATTCATGGATGCGTCTCGCAGCAGGGTTTTATTATTAAACGTATTTAGATAGCATACGATGATGGGCGCATAGAGACATATACATTCAGACCTCCGTGTCCATGGTGTGTGCTGGATGTGAAAAGCAAAGTAACGAACATGGGGCTGGAAAAACGATACCACAGCCTCAATTGGAGTGAGGGTGATTTGTAATATGAGAAAGCATGCAATGTACTTGATGCTGCGCTAAGCAGGAATGGTACAGTCGTTGTGGCCAGGCCAGAGCAGAAGTGGCATTTAAGCAATTATTGCAACACTGAAATAAAAATCTGCTATCTACAAACCATGTGTCGATGCCCGTCGTTTAGAAGGTTGAGAAAGAAATATACAAACCTGCTAGAACATGTATGTGACACATGTATGCATAACCTTGTATGCCCTTGTCTTAATGCATTGTTGATTAAGTCATGGCATCTGTCGGACTATATCGAAGGTCAAAAAAAATTCCACCGACCATTATAAATAGCTCATATATTGAGGTAGAGAACTTTTGTACTGATCTGCAGCTCAACATGGAATGTCTAATCCCCAAGCTGAACGGGAAAGTCCCATATAGGCCGCTGTCAGAGCTCGTTATCGGCAAGGTATACATAGCATCAGATTTTCGTCGCACAAAGTCAGCATATGGTAAATGTACAACATGTCTGTTAGATGATGAGATGCGTATCAGGCTGCATACACTCTATACCCAACTCATATCAGATGACGACATGGTCAGGTTTAATGCTGCAACAATACGATTCAGCTACAGTGGCATTAAGTCTAGAGACAATGGGAGGTCAATGCATATCGTAGAATTTTCGTAATGGCTAACATAGTTTATTACGTGCATAACATGTACTTCAAGCCACTAGTTATGTATGAGGGTGATGTTACTGTAGGATACAGACATGTACATTTAAAACCGCCTGGCCAACCGTCGCAGGTAGAATATTGTAACAGCCTTTAACACTGGGCATGTCGTACCAATTATAATAGTGTTCTCTCAGTACCGCGTAATGTAATGTCATGTGCCGTATATCACCTAAGACCTGGAATGAAGCTGCCTTGCTCACTCAGTACTATGAAATCAGGTGAAGGGTACATATGTCAGGTATGGTTTACTCATGCAATTGGGTATGAACTTTGCGATGCCAACACTGGTAGTGTAATTACCCGCTGGACCGAGTGCTGTAACAGTGACCGTCATACAGCCTACATTAACAGAGGTAAAATTACGTGGAATACAATGTGTTCGCCATTAACGTGTGAGGTGTACCTGGCTGCGATATAAGAAGAGCAACATGCAGAGCTGCAGTAGATTTTTGTTGAGAAGAGAACTAACAACATGTTTAACATACATGACTGTGTGGCATTTCTGCCAGAAGGCACGAACATGTACACGAGTTACTTTATCGGATACAGAAGAGTTGTGTTTAAACCAAAGCTGGGACACGAGCAAGTACAAATATGTGACTCTGAACATCATTTTTGGGGTTATCACGACACTTGTGATAATTTCTATAATGAAATTCTACCCTGCTACTGGTCCGAGAAATGTGCCGTCTACCATCTCTGGCCCAAGAGCGAGCTACCTGAAAATGGATGTATTCTCGCAGTACATACAGAATGTGATGACATTACAGAACTACACAATGAGAACAAGAAGGTGAAATTTACCTTGCGAGAAGTTGATACTGGATCAATTTACTGGTGAACCGAAGAATGTACAGGCCACATACATAGGAGCATGCTGGAATAATGTGGTACCACATATGTTCTACCCTGCGCTGCTAAGGTATGTTGCATTTTCAATTGAAACTATGTATATGCGAAGCTTGCATCAACATGAGCTTTGAAGCAGACATTGGCAGCACGATGGCAGAGGGCGAAGTAATATTTTATAGCAAGTGTAAATGTTGCAAGATAATGTATGACAGGTATGCACGTATACGACTATTATTGTTCAAGAACCACTGGCACTATGTCGCTGCAGAGTACGACTGCTATATAAGTTGTGTCTACTCTGCCAGTCGACACCAGTGAGCTCAAGATGAACGTTTCATTTCGTCCAGAGACAGCCTACAGCAGTGTAACACTTGGTTATAACTATATAAGCTATGTATTTGATGGCGAGACCGCTGACGAGCCAAGAATGTACAGCGAACAGTGTGATCGTATAGCGCATTGGCTGCTTGCCCACAACCCATCGTCGTCGTTCGAGCGATGTCAGCACATGGTTGAATGCAATATTCTGGGAAAATGTATCGTTAACTATATGCGAACAGACACTCCCCTGCCATGTGGTCCGGACGAAGTTATAACTCACGCTTTATTGCAAGACACAATAAGAGTTTACTTTCCTCAAGAGCCTTTGGTGCTGGCTGAACCTACCAACTCTGCTGCCGTGATTGAAATTACTAAGGAGAATGCCCAGCTGCCTGCTGTCTAATGTAAGAAGCCTGCCACCACCAAGTCCGTGGCGACGCCTCATCGCAGAACGTCATGTAAGAAGAAGACATTGCTGGTCACATGTCTGAATTGTGGTAATTCATCCCTTCAGGACGTGCTGATAGAAAGACATTACTGCTGCAACTATTCACTACTCTGCTTGCAAAAGTATAGTGAAAAAAAATGTTTAAAGTGTCTATGTTAATAGTTAATTGCTATCTTGATGTAATGTACACTGCAACTACTCTCTACTCTGCTTGCAAAAGTATAGCAAAAAAAATGTTTCAATTGTCTATGTTTATATTTCATTGCTATCTTGATGTAATACATATGTGTATATTACTCATTAATGCCTATATAAATGTACTGAGAGTATGCTGCAAAAAATGTATAATATATATGTATGTCATGAAATTCACAGTGTTCATATTTCTGTTGGATAAAAATCACACAGTCCAAACTAAACATGCTAGTATATTAAAAGCACCCCAATAAACAGTAAATTACTGCAATGATATATCTTTGTAAAGAAATTACATGATGGAGTACATTACGAGTATGCTTTAGTTGATAGTGTGCACGTTTGGGTAATAACAGTAATAACATATGTAAAAACTATCGTACTAGCAATGACAACCCCTCTGTGAGTGCATTCTCAGATTTAGGTAGTATACCTGTAAAGCCATAATCCTTGGAGGAGTATAATTATAGGCCGGCAACGAGGAGCCATCTCGGCCGTTATATTCGCATTAAATGATGCTATACCTGTAAAGCCATTAGCCTTAGAGGGAATCATTATAGGCAGGTAACGAGGAGCAGCCGTCTAGGTTGTTATGTTCGCATTAGACGCCACTTGTTATTACTGTCCTAAAATGACCGCTCTCATTTGAGAATGAGTATAAATACCCTTTCTATATCTCTACACAATTAATCGTGCCTGGACCACTGAGCTGTACGTGTCTTGATACATGCCCAGGGTCCACACGAATTCAGCTTTAATACCTGCAGTGCTGTGTATTTCTCTGTACACCTGCGGGGCCAGTATCAGGCCGATAGCCGATACTCCATACAACTTCTCTCCTCTTTAGGGGTAAGTGTGTTTCCTCTGTTGGTGCGTATGTGAAGACATCCCCCATGACTATAACTTTGTAGGACATTATATAATTATATAATTTTGCAAACCAGAACTTGTTAATTGTTTCACCTAGGGCTTTTTCTGACAACAGGCCTGGGGATATAAGTTTTGGAGTAGTGTTTAATGCTGTGTGTCGAACCAGCACTTGTTAATTGTTTCACCTATGGCTTTTCTGGGCTTGAGTAAAGATATTTGTAACGTTTTTAACGTGTTTCTGTTTACCATATGGCTTTGTATACATTCAGTATATCCGCGTATCGTTAATCATATAGTCTCTCTTGTTGGTCCTTACAGCTCTGTTTACATTCAGTCCCGGGTTCGAGTCTCGGTGAACACAGTGTTAAATTAGATATAGCATTGTATTAAATTATACAGCCATATTTGCGAACTATCCCTTTTTTTTCTTGTAGGATACCTCCTGGTCTGGGCTGCCTGCCACACACCACACATATATTCGTTTACATATTTGTATATATATTTATTCATACTGCAAAGGAATCATCGTCAAGTTCACCAGCATCACCTAGTTCAACTGTGTTGTCTCCATCCTCTGCTGCATTGCTTAACCTCCCTACTGTTCCTAATATATGCAGACCTGCAGTACAGTGTAGTTTTTGGGACTGGGTGTTTACGGACCGCCGTAATGGATTGCGTCATGAGCGCAACCACTCTCTAAATCTATTCAGGCAGCCTGCCTCACATCTTTGCGATAGATGCTTTCGCCCCTTCAACAGCCTAGACAAGCTTGCCAAACATAGTAAAACATGTACAGACAGGACTGGTCAAGCACGCCGCTTCGCTCAACTTTAAGTTCTGTAATGTGGGCTTTACGCAATCTTGTCATACACATCATCATGAATGTGCTTGTTGGACGAACCCTGATGCTCCTTCAAGGGCATGTGGGACTTGCGGCCGGCCGTTTACCAGTACCGATAGGCTTCGTGCTCATAGCGCTAAGTGTACTGGTGCTGCCACATCAACCTCCCAGCCGGCGAAGCAGGCACGAGTTACAAGCCCGCAGCTGCCCCATTATGTTGGGGAGCAACACGTATGGGTTTGTAGAGGTTGAAAGCGCATTTAGAGGTGTAATGAAAACTTATGTTGCCGAGAATACCTCGAGTGTAGCCATAGACATTTGCGACCACCTCGAGGCGATGAAACCTTATATAATTGGCCAACTAGAGGAGGAAATCGAGACCCAGGGGGCGGTCAAGTTTAATATATTTCTAGAGAGTGTATATGGTACACCAGAACTGCATGAGGACGAGGAGGATCGTCGTGCATTTAAGACGAAAAACATGCCTCTTTTTAACATTGCCGACACAGAGGCGGCTGTGTCGGCTGCCATTCCCAAGATCTGCATGGAGGAGACAGACTATATGGGGAAGGGTATCAGCTGGACTCTCACTACTGTGAAACGAGTCCAGTTATGCATCAACAAGCTCGACCCTCTTAGAGCCTCCTTGTATATCCCATTGCCTGCAGGTTTTGCAGAGAAAGGTGCAATTATCAACCCGCACAACAGTGACGACCACCAGTGCTTTAAATTGGCGATACTGACATGTTTTGTAGAGGGGGCACATCCGGAACGCGTCAACCAGCGCTACACCAGGCTGGAGGCACGCTTCGATTTTTCGACCGTAGATTTCCACACCCCTCTACATCAAATACCGTCTTTTGAGAAAGCTAATCCGGTTGTCAGCATCAACATATACACACTCGATGAGAATACGAAAATAGTGCCGGTATGGGTGACAGATGTGGAACTAGCCTAGCACTTTGATTTGCTGCTGCTCCCTACAGCGGAGGACCAGAACTCGCATTATTGTTACATGTAAAATTTATCGCGACTTGTACGCTCCCAGGTGACGTCACACACTGAGCATGTTGATACCAGTAAACATTGTTTCAAGACATATGATAATCAAGCATGTGTGACGGGGTTGACGAGTGCCGAAACTCTGGCTGAGCACACGAGGTATTGCACTGACCATACTGCTGTTCGCGCCGACATGCCGCAGCCGGACAGGTACGGCAGGCCGCCTGTGCTCAAGTTCAAAAATTATGAGAACAGCAATAAGGTACCTATCATAGTATATGCAGACTTCGAGGCCATGCTTGTGCCTGTGCAAATGTGTCAGACGAACTCAGATGCATCCTACACATATAGGTACCAAAAACACCAGCCCTATTAATATGGTATGTACATTAAGGTTGATAATTCAATTATTCCCATCTATAAGATGACGAGCCTATCCCCAGGTGTAACTGTTTAGACGAGCGAAGGTGTGTCGAAACACTTTATGGAAGAGGTGGTTAGGATAGGTCTCCTGGTTAAAGACATATATAGCCAGTATGAACCTATGTGAGCACTGACGCATGAGGAACAGGCTGGCTATGCTTCAGCCACTACCTGCTGCCACTGTTCTGGCATTTTCACCGACAACAACCAAAAGGTACATGACCATGATCATTTTACCGGCAGTTTTATCGGAGTGTCATGTAATAACTGCAATAAGCTTCGTCGCCGACCCCAGAGACTGCCGATACTCTTCCATAACATAACATATGATGCCAATTTCTCAATTAAGCAGCTTGGCTATGATTTCCAGGACATATTTATTATTCCACATAGCGAGGAGAAATGCATTACGTTCAGTAAGAGTTTGGGCGACAAGTTCATTATACAGTTCATCGATACATATAGGTTCATGTCTGCCAGCCTGGCAATGCTCGCTGAGAATAAGCTGTCCGGTGAATCCCACACATCTCTTTTCTTCACGGTAGAGTGTGAGCTAGAGCTGGTAACACGGAAAGGTGTCTTCCCTTATGATTATGTTAGCTCGTGGGAAAAGCTCACCGAGCCGCGGTAACCAGCTATAGAGTCATTCTATAATAGGCTTACTGGGGAGAACGTCAGTGACGAGGACTACCAGCACGCACAAACCGTCTGGTCTGTGTTCGGCTGCCGTACCCTCCAGGACTATTCTGAGCTCTACTTGCTTGAAGACAGGTGTGCNCTTGAAGACAGCTGTGCTGTTTCTGTGCGATGTCTTCGAGAATTTCTGGGGGCTCTGTATACACACATACAGTCTCGACTGTGTGCACTATGTTAGCGTTCCTGGATTCTTGTTTGATGCAATGTTGTGCAAGATGCAGGTGAAATTAGACTTGCTTAGCGGCTATGATATGCACCTGTTTATTGAGCCTGGTATCTGGGGAGGGGTGGCAAAATGTGTTAAGCAGCACGTGGTTGCCAACAATAGGCATAAACCAGACACATACAATAATGCCAAGCCATCTACCTACCTGTAGTATGTAGATGCCAATAACTTATATGGGTGGGCAATGTCCCTACCACTCCCATATGGCAGTTGCGAATGGACCAGCACGAACATCAATGTGATGAGCGTGCCAGACGATGGATATGTCAGCTACATACTGGAGGTAGATGTAGAGTACCCTTGCACTCTTTACAAAGAGCATATGGATCTTCCATTCTTGCCAGTGAACGAGTGTCCACCAGGGTCCCAACAAACGAAACTAATGATGACTCTGGAGAGCAAGCTTCATTGTATCGTACATAACATTACTTTGAAGTAAGCATTGGGTCATGGGTTATGGCTGAAGGCTGTTCACCGAGTCCTTCAATTCCTGCAGAAGCCGTGGCTGAAGCCCTATATAAATTTAAATACGGAGAAACATCAGGTGGCCATGAACGCATTCGACAAGGACTTTTACAAGTTAATGAATAACGCAATGTACAGCAAACTTATGGAAAATAAGCGCAAACGACAGTGTATGGAACTTGTGTGTAGAGATGTTTGGGCCAGGAAGCTCATCGCAAAGCCTGCATTCAAATGCAGGACTATTTACAATGAGACATTGTCCCTAGTCAAATTATGAAAAGAGAGCATTGTGTTTGACAAGCCCATATACGCTGGGTTTGCCGTACTCGACCTGTCAAAAACACTAATACACATTTTACTACGATGTAATGCGAGCGCGGTATGGGAGCAGTGTAAATCTCCTTTACATGGATACTGATAGCTTTGTAATGGAGATTGCCTGCCCTGACTTTTACAAGGAACTCATCATAAACCCGAAGCTCATGTCGGTGCTCGACACCAGCAGCTACCCGACCACTCATCTTCGTTACTCACCTACCAATTCCAAGGTGATTGGGAAGTTCAAGGATGTGTGTGTGAGTAACGAGATGATTGAGTTTGTCGGGTTGAGAGCGAAACTGCATGTGTACCACTGCCTGAATATGGTAGGGAAATGCGCGAAGGGGATACATGGGTGCGTAGTTGAAAAGACGATAATGTTTGACGATAACATTTGACGATTATCGGCGCATCCTTTTGGCCCAACACTGCATGAGATTGCAGGTCGCAGGTATTAGGTCATACCACCACGAAGTTTACACGGAGCAAACCAACAAACTGGCTTTTTCGTGGATGGACGATAAATGGATAGTCCTGGATGATAGCATACATACCGTCCCCTATGGCTATCAGGCCTAATTAGAAATTCAACTCTGGGTCAGGCCTACATAGTTATGTATGTCGCCAGAGAGAGTGCTTTTCCTCCCGGCATATATGGGAGCATGTACAGGCATCGTCGTATTCAACTTGTCATGTACATTGTCGAGGGTTTTGGTAGCCATATTTCTCGATAAGCATGCTGTAGCGTATGCAAGTGTGTTGCAAGCTTGTCAGGTATGCTAATGGGCCAGGTTTACCATTCATGCATTCCTTTTTTCCCACACATGCTAATGGGTGCACGGTTTCAGTGCATTTGCAAGTATTATTCACGCTACTGTGTTATTGTATCTCTCTATTTTGCATGTGTGTTTCAAACACTTACTGTGTTCAACTTCATGTCATATTTGTAGAGTCATCGTCGGCAACTGCTTGTCTTCCCCCTTTCTGTTTATAGCATTCTATGTTATTTGTCATGTATGGTTTCCAGCCATACTACTGCAATTATCATATCGCTGTTCATTTGTCTATTCTCTTAATCCTACCATCGTACTGTGTGTTGGCATCACACACCGTGTCGTTGATATCATACTGTAGTGCCCATCTGTATTTTTCTGTTTTTCCCGTTAACGAAGTGTTCGCTTTATTAGTCGTCCCCCTGCTGCTTCGCAACCTACCTGTTCACTATATCTATGATGTTACTAATATATGTATATATGTATTGATAGAGTTGTAGGAATAGTGTACTGCCAGTTACAAGTCCGGGCCCGTCTGCATTGTTATTCCATGCAGATGGTAAATAGAAGTACGCTGCAGCAGCAACTGGTAAGTGATGGAACTTGTGATACTTAGAAAATTATTTCAAGTATAATATCTTTTTACAATATGTTTGTACACTATTGTGGTGACATCGGCAAGACAAACTAAGCAAAAGTTCAAAAAACTTTATTCAAAACAGATTTCTTACTACAAAATAAAAAAATGTATACGTATTATGTTTAATAAAAAATTTAATCAACCTCAGACATGTATTATTTATTGCTATTAAAGAATAAATTTTTTTTTAATTCTTGATGGAAAAAACTTGTAAAGGAAACCAGAACATATTACTATTATTATTATTATTTTGCACACCTGAGAAAATATAGATCTCACGGTGTAGAATATATACAGCAAAGATATTTAATAATTTCATNAAATTTTTTTTTAATTCTTGATGGAAAAAACTTGTAAAGGAAACCAGAACATATTATTATTATTATTTTTATTATTTTGCACACCTGAGAAAATATAGATCTCACGGTGTAGAATATATACAGCAAAGATATTTAATAATTTCATATAAAATACTTACAAGTTATACACCAACACATATATTACACAACAGTGCTTCGATATCCATTACATTAACCATAAGACAAAATGTTAAGTGCTTTTAAAGAATCAATTTGTTTCTTAAATACTTAGTGGAAAAAACTTGTAAAGGAAACCAGAACATATTATTATTATTTTGCACACCTGAGAAAATATAGATCTAACGGTGGAATATATACAGCAAAGGTATTTATTAATTAATATTTTATTAATCCTGATAAATAACAATATTGGTACCACACAAAGTGCGGCGACAAGTGGGGGTTCATCACAGCGGAGCCATAAAAAACAAATATGGCCACTGTGGTATGATTGTGATGTGATATTTTCCTTAGGCCGATTTAATGACTAGAGGGAGCTCGACGAAGGGAGGTGTAGACAAATATGGTCGCCATAACCTTGGGGTCATCAAAAATAAAAACAAAATTAAATAAATAAAAAATTGATTTCTTAAAAAACAAAATGGAGGTGCACTTGCTGCCAAAATGGCAGGTGGTTGCCATAATTTTAAAAACAAAGTGGTGGTGCACTTGCTGCTAAAATGGCGGTGGAGGAATGCAAGAGTATAAGGTGCCTGCCAAAATGGCGGCGGAGGAATGCAAGAGCATGAGGTATCCCTGTGTCCCTCCCGCGATTCTGTCTTCGAACATACTATATATAACTACTANGAGGAATGCAAGAGCATGAGGTATCCCTGTGTCCCTCCCGCGATTCTGTCTTCGAACATACTATATATAACTACTATCTTCGCATACTTTGTCTATGCAGTATTTTACGACATTTCGATTTCATAAGTCTCATACACAGGTACACTTGCAGATGTGAATGTTCTTTTGTCGGTACCTTCGTCGAAAGTATTCGGATTTGTTTAGCCACACTCCACCCAAATAANGCAGATGTGAATGTTCTTTTGTCGGTACCTTCGTCGAAAGTATTCGGATTTGTTTAGCCACACTCCACCCAAATACTGAATTTACTTGGACCTTGATCTTGTACTTTTTTTGTGAGCTGGCCGACGATATTTTTTTTTTATGCTAGCCAAAAATTACAAATATATTTTGACGAATCATCCTTGTATTGAGCGATATATATTTCGGCCTCGACGAAACTGTTGCCATTAACCAACCTAGACCCTGTCACGATTATTGGGCGCGGTGGTCGCTGGCACGATAGCGGATGATCACCTTGAACCCTTGGTGCTGTGGGAATTAATATTGTATGCTGCGGCAAAGGAGACTGAATACATCGCATTTCAGCAGGCGATGGTCCTACCACTATGCAGCTTTTCGTATGTCTCTGCATGTTATCTATCCTAGCAAATGTCATGCCGTATTTTCCGCACTTGTCACCCGATCTGTGTTCATCGCGCATCCATACTTTTCGTCCCTTCAAGCATCAANCATGCCGTATTTTCCGCACTTGTCACCCGATCTGTGTTCATCGCGCATCCATACTTTTCGTCCCTTCAAGCATCATGGTTAAACACGAAGGTTTTAATTGTAGAAGCAACACAGGTGACGATGTTCGGTCTAATAGATGGCAGATGGAACCACAAATTGCATCGAGGATGATGAAGTCGGGACTGTGGTCGCAGGTACACCATTAAATGCACGTTTCATCTTGATCCATGTAGGATCAATCAAAAATAAAAACATGATTAATAGTTAATAGCTATAAAGATACTGCACCATATGTTTCGTAATTTATGCATTACGAGCATGGCCGATAATACCCTGCAANGCATTACGAGCATGGCCGATAATACCCTGCAAAATTGTGTAGAATAGCCAGAATCTAACAATAAACTTACCAGACTGAATACTAAGAATGTCAGGAGAGAGATGATATGTTACATGTCTCATCAGACAGAGAACTGAAGTGATTTGCGAAACTGTCCGCCTTATATAACCGTAGAGCTCGATTTTTACATGACCAACAGCCAATCACGAACGAGCAATGTGACATAATTAAATATTTTCCCTATCAGCGCACTTTAGCAGACAATCCTGAAAACACGAGTTAACAATACACACTAGCATGAAATGGTGGAAACTATATCCATTGTACCATAGATAATTAATAAAACCGAGGTATAAATTAAGGAATGAGATTGGTGAATAAAATTGTGGAATGAATAAAAAAACTGGTCACTCCTCACTATTTAATGCTTGAAATTCACTATGAAATAAAAAAATACCAACAAAAACAAAATAATTATGATTTGTCATACCCTATGTCTATAAAACCAAAATGGCTTCTGGCTCCCACAAACAGACGTAAACGTTTGAAGGGTTATTTTTCGTAACAGCTGGGCACCTTCGAGTACGATCGGCAATCCCGAGGTGAATGGAAGACTTTCAAGCTCGTTGAGTCGAGCCGAAGACCCACCAGCCACACAGCCGCACAGATGTCATTTAAAATTCATTGGCCCTAATCTCCTCCATACAACTGATACAAAACAATCACTTATTTCTAGAATGGTGGTCCTGTTATGTTAGTGTTTTATGCCAAATCTCTGGAACTATTAAAATTGTCAAAACGTTAAGTATTACATCCAATCGTCCTCTTTTGTTGATTGTAAAGCCAAACCATTATGAAAATGCAACAAATCTAAAAAATTATTATACTAATTACTTTTGAATTAAATATAAAATACCCTATTATGAATTTTTTCCCTCAAAACAAGGTACTGTTGTTTAGTATTTTGAGTACTTCATTAAAATTTATTGAATATATAAATTTTGAAGGAACGAGGTTAATTAGTTATATCAGCAATTTCTAGTTTGAATTCAATGTTTCTTTGATATATTTTTGGGGTTGATTATCGACGACTGTGTTACTCATCAAAATTTTTCTTAAATTTTTGAATTAGTAAAGAATTTTTATTAAACCTTTTGTGTGATTTATTTTGCATGGCTTTCTCTATGTGTCTAGTAGTTTTGCACTTGATCTTATTTTACAGCACTGAAGGCAAAGGATTAAATCCAACTTAGTTCTGGATGTACTGATTTTCCCTTAAAAATGGTCAGAAATGGAAAATACAACAGATATGGCCATAGCATATCAAAATTTCGCAAATTTATCTTAGTCAGATTTTGAGACATAAGTTTTTGAATCATTTGAAAAATCGTTCCTTTTGTTGATATAATGGGCACCATTGCTACAAATGACACTAAGCGTTTTTACACTCTATTTTAATTAAGTAATAATACATAATAGGTCGTTTTATTAACAATACATTTCAGCCTATAAGGGATACACTAAGGTGACGTAATATGTTACTATCTAAGAATATGTATGTTTTTAATAATTTGATAGTTTATATTGGTACATGTTATTTAGACTGCCAATGATCCAAGTCGGATGATAAAAAGGATATTAGAGGTCAAATATGACAAGGATGCAAATTTTCTGTAAGTGCAATATTCGTTATTAGAAAATTTTATGTATTTTTATACATCAACTCTTTGAGAACATTAGGCAAAAAAAAGAGCCCTGTCCTTCATTTGTAGGAATGGCAATCAAAATAAATACCTACTATATGCATTTCCAAACAATTAAATAACAAGCATATATTTAGAAAACAACGGATTTTTCGCTAAGTTCAAATCGTATAATTTTAAAGGTCATGGGCAAATAAATCGCTAGTTTTAAGGTTACCATTATTTAATAGGCAAGCTTTATCAATTGCTATAAAAATAGGAAATGTATAGGTTTCTTGGTCGAGCGAACAGCCAAGAAGTGTAAACTGAGTTATATTTATAGTTCCGCTACCGTTTCAGACTGGTAAACACTTGAAGATTTACCGCCAACATCGTGATGTCGTGGTGGGNAACGGATTTTTCGCTAAGTTCAAATCGTATAATTTTAAAGGTCATGGGCAAATAAATCGCTAGTTTTAAGGTTACCATTATTTAATAGGCAAGCTTTATCAATTGCTATAAAAATAGGAAATGTATAGGTTTCTTGGTCGAGCGAACAGCCAAGAAGTGTAAACTGAGTTATATTTATAGTTCCGCTACCGTTTCAGACTGGTAAACACTTGAAGATTTACCGCCAACATCGTGATGTCGTGGTGGGCACGAAACGATGAAGCAGTCACAGTGTAAAATAGCACTCTTTGCTGGAAAACATGGTTTGTCACCGCAAAGAAAATGTTGTTTAAATATGAACCACTGCAAAGTAGGGATGCCACAACCATAATTTTTGTTTGATTAATATAGTAATGAGAATGATAATCTTGCATTGTTGTTGCAATACTTCAGCAGATAAGACGTAATTTTAAATGCAAAGAAAAATTGTTCTCTAAAATCAACCGTGGTTAGTATAAACGAGAGACGTAACAAATCTTTCAAAGTTACGTTCACTAAAAAAAAAAGCAACGATGGGTCCGAGATTTGGATCTGCACACCGTGTTACTAGCCTAACGACATTAAACATACGACCTCTATGCCTGATATTGTTAACGTTATTTTTGATAGGTAGGTTATTGCCATGTAGTAACGTGGACCAGATTACAAAGTCAACACTTGGGAAGTATTGAGGTTAGTGATTTGGAGGATCACTTCACTTCAGTATGACATTAAAAGTCTGCAGAAGGGCTATACATTTGCTCAGTTGCAGTTTAGTAACTGCAGTATACTTTGGTTGATGAATGTCTGCGTTGGAGCAACACTACAATGTGCGTCAGTGAAACTTTAATATCCCCAAATCATTATCTTTGGTACGAAGCAATTTTTCTTTACTTTAAAATAAATCAGCTCGAAGAATGCTTATTTCTTGACTATTTAGTAAGTATATATTGTCATATAACCAAAAACGTAAAAAGAAAACATTTATTAACAGAAAACGTATGTTTCTCTAAACTTTTCTTTGAGTTAAAGCAATATTGTGTTACTGTAAACAAATCAGTCTCAATTAAAAGGTTTTCTTTGCCGTACAGAAAACTTACAATGGATTAAAAAAAAAACTATTATGTTTTAAATAAACTCTTCGGAACACGACTGAAGTACATAACTGCGACGGGTTTACTACGTCAAAACTAAACTTCTCTCTTCTGACGAACCTTGTGAGCTATTCTAAGGTACACCTTGGAATGTAATTGACAATTATTTACTAACGCACCTGTTTTCAACCTCGTATCTTAAGTCTGTAGTACCCAAGCAAAGACCGTGAAATTTTAATTTTAACATAATTTAAAACGACACGTTAGTGTCATATTGTGTCAGAACTGAATACAGAAAGTTTGTATGGTATATTCCATGAACGATTGCGCTTTTCTGACATTTCTGAAGGTAGTCCGCATACAGCTGTTTCGATGGCAATAGCAGTGTCTCCCAGTGCCACAGTGATATCAGATACACATTCAGCTGACTGTCAACCTGCCCAGCATGTCAACACAATAAAATTTGTAATGTAAACATTTGTACACTCGACTGCATTTGCATTTATAACCGTCAAAAAAGAGCCCTCGTTGGAGGAACAGTGCCGAGTCTATTTAATAAATATTTTATTCAAGCTGCAGATCAGCATTGCTATATGCGATTCCACAATTTTTACAAAAATATTGAAATGTAAGATAAATTTAAACAAACGGTTTTAGCTAACTCTTGTGGTTCAATTTAATCCTTGCTCTATTATAAATTTCTCAATCGCTCCTTACTGGAAGTCATGTGGTAATATATNATCATCTTAAGTTCTTGGAAAAATTCGGAGCCTACTATCCTCTGGCAGTCATAAATGCGCATGTTTATGACGGAGAGCGTTACGTAACCTTTATGCAACGAATTTGAAAATATTTAACATATAGGAAAGCAAATGGAATACAATTAAATAAGAACTACAAAATAATTAACTATAAATTTAGCCTTCTTATTAGAGTGATCAAATATTTTTTGCTAGTGTGTTCCTTTTTTAAAGCTTGTTCGCTGATTAATTATTTATATCACGAAGGCTTTCACAATATTTCTGTTGTGCAAGTAAACTGTGATTCTATGTTATGATCAAGATAACGATAAAATAGTGCATACACAGAGAATTTCGCACTGACAGTAAGAATTTGTAATTTACTGTGTCTGTAGGAATTCGCTTGCAGGAAAATTACCTTTTTAATGGGTCCTGTATGAATTTTGTGGTGGAATCTAGTAGTTAATAGTTTTTATTTTATATAATTAAATTATGGAAACATATAAAACTTTTTATCAAACTGGTTGTTTGGTTAATGGGAAATAATATTTTAATCGCAAAAATTATATAAATTAATGCAAATATCATAGTCTATTTTTCTTAATAAAATAAATAATATCATTTTTAATTTTGTATGTCTGCGTGTGTGGGTCTAAACTTGAGTCCATTGAAATTTTAAGGCCTCTTTCTCATAATGTTACAAAACACGATACAGTATAACTCGTAAGGACTTCCTAAATTTGTGTATTTATATTGTTATACACAAAAGTTCTCATAAGTGAGCTTGAAGTATAAATTTACTTTGCCCCAACTTAATAAAACCTGGAAAGAAATTTGAAAGATCGGCGAAAAGTAGGAAAATAAAAAGTCTGCTACAGGTTATAATTTTCAAGAGGATGAATAATGTGCATTACGACTTACTCCTTCCTGTTCATTTATTTATTTTGAAATGGTTGAGTTGAAAGTTCACGATCGTGGTGATGGCATTCAAATTTTTGAAATTAAAACAAATAAATAAATAAATTATAAATATGATTTCAAGCTGAAATCACGTAAATTTAGCACGATGATTTGTGTGGACGCATCATAGGGTAGAATTCATACCATACTTTCATAATCTAAAGTAACCTGGAACTGCTTTACAATAATAAATTCATTTGTATTCATAATTAAAATGATAATGAGCGATTTCAAGAAATTATTCAACGAAATCAATGCATCAATTACCGTTAAGTAGCGGTGAGATGTGGTGATGGTTTACGGGATCAAGGCTAGAATTGAAAGAAAAAAAAAGAAGCAATATTTCAAGTTTTAGGCAGCGTTGAGATAGGATTTACATATCTTGGATAGATATAAACTGAAAATTTTTTTTAAAAGGGCGATTACTTAGTGACCCGACGAAAAGGGAAGATGTGGAAACCACCACAAAAATTGTCGCCATCAGTGTAACAAGTCATCAAGTGTAATCGAATACCCAAAAATGGCCTAAGTTTATAACCTTATTACCAAATATTAACTTCAGTTAAATGAATCCAGATTATAAAACGATATCCAAGGATTAAATTTTGCAATACTCAACCTGAAAATATACCCTTAAATATTAATATAATAGCTTTAAATATTAACATTATTTTTTTCACGGGGTTGTATAATTTTAGTATAGCCTTTATACGAGTCCACGCATTTTTAGAAGGAAAATTTCTTGCAGTGAAATAAAGACCAAATGCGCCAATTACTGACAATTAATTGAGCAGTATATATTCTTGTGTGTATTTTAAGATATTTATACCACAATAAATAACTTATTCCAAATTAAATATCACACTACTAAAACATGAAAATGTGAAATTTGGATGCAACAATGCAAAATTATAAACATTTGTAAATAATATTATAATTAATTTAATATGTAATTATAATTAATTACATATATTATACTAATTTAACCTCATAATTATTAGTAATTTCACTTTAGACAAAAAATACAATATTGTAGGACATCGTATTTGGTACATATGTCCAAAGACGTAAAATCACTGATTTATTTATTTTTAATTAACGGCAGATGTACGAAAATTGTATAGGATATTTCACGAAAATTATGTCTGTAACTCATAATAGAAATTAAAAATTGTATAAAATATTTTCTAGTAAATACATTGAATGTAAAGACTCTTGTAAAATTAATCAATTCACTTGTCTGTTTTTANGTATAAAATATTTTCTAGTAAATACATTGAATGTAAAGACTCTTGTAAAATTAATCAATTCACTTGTCTGTTTTTATGAAGGAAGAGAAAACAATTAATAATAAATAACGGTACGGTTATCTAAATACCAAAATTAATTGTCATCAGAGTGGAGTATATCGTACATTTTAAATAATATTTCAAAGTTTGTACCTTGGTCGTCAAATGCATGCGTAAGTTCATGTCCCATGACAACTCCCATGCTACCATAATTGAGGGAATGAGGATGTCTTATGTCATAAAACGGAGACTGCAGCAGTCCTGCTGGAAAAACTATTTGATTTTTTGATGCAGCATAGTATGCATTGACAGTTGGTGGAGACATTCCCCATCTGAAAAAGTNGGAAAAACTATTTGATTTTTTGATGCAGCATAGTATGCATTGACAGTTGGTGGAGACATTCCCCATCTGAAAAAGTAAGAAACTTTAATTAGGTTTGAGCATTACAAACTACTGTAAAGGTTTATGTAGTATGTTTACTTTGGAGATTAAATAACACACTCTCGCCCCTGATTCACAAGGATTTATGACACTAGTTTGAAGGACATATATATTTAATTCTTATGAAATCGCAAAAAAATGTTGACTGCCACTATGTTACGGTACTACCTCAGCATTTAATATCAAAGGTGTCTGCTGCCACCTTCACATTTACCTTAAACCTAGGAAATTAACCACAAAATCCTCTGCACTCCCAGCACTCGGGAATGTTGTTACCCATTATACGCAGAAGCGCTGCGCAGCTTTCCAGAGAATAGACATTCCACCGAATGGGCATTCCTGAGAATGAAATTTTTAGGTTATATGCTACCACCAAGACCGTAAAATATCTGTGGTGGTAATGGATTCTCTCAACATCATTCAGGGTACCCAACTGATATCCGATACTATCCAGGCTACTCGATTTCTCCCCAATACCCTAGAGAGCATGATGTAGATGCAGTCTTAATGAACTGGCTTTTCAAAATTCTTATCTACTTATACTGGCAGGAGTTCGTAATATTCCTCTTTTTAAGTGGATAGTCACCTCATATATTTTTGTACAGAAGATAATCTCTACCACAGAAATGTTTTCTCTCAAAATAAGCCTACCTTATTTTTAGGTCTGTACAGTCATGTAGGAGCAACAAACATTTTCTTGTATCTACATTGAATTTTCACTCATTGGAAGGGTTAGTTTCCCCCTACTTTAGCGCAATCCAAACACCAGCTATTTCTAATTCACAACTATAATCCCGGCTTCTCAAGATGAGTATCCTATGTATATATGTAATTTTTTTTAAATATAAGTTTATTATGTAGTGATGTGAAATTCCTTATAATATAGCATAAAAGAGTATGCTTTGTAAGCATAAATATAGAAACATTTGCTTCAAGTAAATTCATAATTCCCAGAAGGGAAGTTCCAACTAGAATTTGCTGACACTAAACAAATTTTATGTTAACCAACAAAGAGTAATCCTATGTTTGGCAGTGCCACATAACTCAAGTTTTTATTTCCTTATTTTCTACCAACTTTAATAAACACCTTTTCAGTGCTTATTTGTATTCAATCTCTGTCATGTACATTTGACTTATTTCCAAAGAATGATGTAACTTGGCTACCCTGTGCACCAACCAGCCTTGGTGGCACAAGCAATTGCAAAGGATGCACATGCATCCAGACATTTCCTCACTGAGTGATTTTGTGCAGCCTTATCCATGCCAACTTACCATTTAAAACACTGTCTCCTGACAAATGCCACATTTTCTGACACTGCTGTGCTTGTATCGAACTGTTTATAGCTACCTGATATCATTACCTAGGGAAAGAACGTTTGCTTGCCACCTTTTCAATATTTAATTGACAAATTCAATAAAGATTTTAACCTGTAAAGGTCGTTAATGCAGTTGCAGGTATCAGAAGTCTGAAGTCAGGACCAAATATATGAGTGCAATGATGAGTACAAAGTGTCCAGGAAGAAATAAGTAAATTTTTTTATCACTGATACAATATATATACATATATATATATACATAGTGAACGATAGG
Organism: Clitarchus hookeri; assembly: GCA_002778355.1. NCBI lineage: Eukaryota > Metazoa > Arthropoda > Insecta > Phasmatodea > Phasmatidae > Clitarchus > Clitarchus hookeri. Next base: position 248,341 of record NQII01003599.1, read on the forward strand.
GAGCCTAAGAGGTGGCAGAAGAATGTCTACTCATATTACTGATCATGAGAAGTCATTGCCACACATAACATAATAGAGAGGATGGTGGCTTCCCATGGCCAGAAAAAACACATGGTATCAGCAACCATATTCGATAAGATCGGTGAGACAGCATACAGAATCACAGATATCGTTTAGCAACGAATTCACGAAATTAAATAACAGGTATATATTATAACATTGCCACATTACTACATATAGGCAATATGAAGACCATTAAGCAACTATTTAAATTATAAAACCACATTTTAATTACAGATATAAAGGAAAATGCGAAAATAATTATATCCTGAATAGGTAGAATTATATACACTGAAGAGCCAAAAAAAGCTGGTATACCTGCCTAATATCGTGTAAGGTCCCCGCGAGTACGCAGAAGTGACGCAAGGCGACGTGGCATGGACTCGACTAATGTCTGAAGGTATGCAGGAGGCATTGAAATCT
>NQII01003600.1:4989-18942 GCA_002778355.1 Clitarchus hookeri
AGAGAACTCCCACGCCAAACCCCGAACTAACCACGTCACACGCCATGGCGGTCACCTGGTCAGGGATTAGTTTGTGTGGTGTGGACCTTACCGAAAAAAAAACCCCATTTCCAAAATTCTACTACCGAGATTAGATGTCATACACTGCAAAGCAAATCTATACAACAGAGAAATCAAAACATAACTCTCTTGACGCTGAGTTAGTTGCTTAACAAAAGCATCATCCTGTTTAACAACATCAGTGCTAAAACCTCCAATATTCTTAATACCTTCTTAGGCCAATATCTCTTCCTTCTGTAGTATCTTCTTGGACGTTTCCCTAAGGAAGCTCACTCACGATAGCTAAATTTCTTCTAACTGTCGCTGCAGGGCGCTGAGTTGATGTAGGCCACTCTCGTACTGTGATGTGTCTTCTTTAATGTGACAGATCGAAGGGACATATGACACTCTTTACTGTATAGATTTGCTTTGCAGGGTATGACATCTAATCCTGGTAGTGGAATTTTGGAGATGTGTTTTTTCCGTAGAACCCATAACAGTCCGGCGCCTTCATATGCTCATATTAATCAAATTGATGTTAGCGATCGTGAGTGAGGTTCCTTCGACAAGGGTTGAGTTGAATTGAGTTGAGAGATTTGGGCGGCTCTTAACAACGAGGTCTTGAGAGCCGATGAGGTTGAAATGAGGTGCGAATGGAGCAGCGCCGGAATGCAGGGATGGGGGAAACGGGAGATTCCCGAGAAATCCCACCGACCAGTGGCATCGTCCGGCACGATTCCCACTCGCGAAAATCCGGGAGTGGCCCGGCCGGTAATTGAAACCGGTTTGCCCAGGTGGCAGCTTGAAAAAAGAGGGGGAAGGGAAATGGTGCCTGTATTTCCGATTTTCGTACATTTAGATGCTTCTCTGAATCTTTTCATCGATACTGACATACCTACAACTTTAGGTTAGGTTAGGCTAGGCTAAGTTATCTTAGGTTAGGCTAGGTTGGCTTGGGCAGTGTTTATTCTACTCAGGTTAGGAACAAAACTAGCTTTCCGATGGGAGAGTTTGGCATAGGGAACATTTCCGCCACTAGGTGCGCAGTGTTCCAAAAGGTAACTTTCAATTAAACTTTTAAGCTACGTGAATAATAAAAGAGAGAGTTTTTACTTAGTCGCGAAGTTATTTTGTTGTACAGCTGCCCCAAATGACTGCGATGTTTGAGTAGTTCCACAGTGCGTAAAATTAGTGCTCAACCTTTTCATTATATTACTTGGTTTTCATCAACATATCTGTACCAGGATCACCTAAGTAAAACACTTATACTATTCGCCTTGTACTTTTAATAACTACTGCAAGGGAATCTTTGCATGGTTTCCTAAGAATCGTATAAATTAGGGAAAATTTTACATTAAATTTCAAAATCGGATATTCCAGTACTTAGGAAATGTGTGGTGATTGGATGACTGTCTCATTTAAAATTTATTTCAGGCACCGGAGAAATACACGACGAAAATCTATTTCGTCAACAAACTTTGAAAATTGTACCAAAGAAATAAATACTTAAAAGTTCAGTAGTTTTATTTCAACACATTGCTCAGCAAAACTTATATTTATGAGCTAAGAGGTTTTATAAAAAATCTTCACGTGTAAGGATCAATGGCATTTAGAGTGCGTAACAAAGTTTATGTGAATTTGTGAACACTGTGTCGAACAGTAAACCCTGCAAGTATACGTGGAGTGGTCGTCAGCGTAATTACGTTTTGATTAATCTTTATTACAGAGTGATATTTGTTACAGTTTAAGCAGTTTGACAAACCCCCAACTTAGTCACATTTTTCCAGCATTTATGATTACAAGTTATATTGCCTTTGAACCGTGAACGCGATTTTTGTGAAAACTTTATGCAAGCATCAAAACTTTTATTCTTGAATTAAATGTTACTTAATTTCATCTTGTCAGTAACTATTGTTTGAAAGTTGGCATGAATGGTTAACCAGATGCACTACTTCATCTAATAGAATGGTGTATTTCATTTGACATCATTCATCTGAGTTTTCATATTTTCCATCCAGGGCACTTTTTTTTTCTTTTTTTTTAATAAAGCCTGCAAATCCAGGCGGTTTCGCAAAACATTTTCAGTTTAATACGTACGAGGAGAAGAAAAGTTATGATTTTCTTGCTCACGACGTTTTGCTGAAGCTTACCTACCACTAAGTCTCTCTACGCTTGCTAATGGGGAAACTTGGGGTATTATCGCGTCGACATCGCTGCTAGTTTCCTGCGGTGGCATGCAAATCACCAGGCGGCTTGTAAACCAGAGTGGATGCACCGGATGCCGTGTCTCGTCACAAGCTGTGCAATATGATTGAACTAATCTACAAGATTATCACATTCTCAAGGCGGTCGAATGGTAATACTAACGCGTATTTTCTAACCAGTTGTGAAACTACAACGCAGGCGATGAAGCTGCATCCGCATCCTTACAATAAACTGGCTCTAGCCCCGAGAAAACACGACATTGCTTCCATTACGTCGCCGAAGAATACGTTTTAAATGTGTGAGTTGAAAAGTGTTACTTATGTTTATATTTTGTAGCTGAGGTGACAGTTGTAATATTATATATACATATCTTGATATTTAAGTAAGAATGCATTTTATTTATAGCATTATAATTTACTTGACCTTGGAAAGGGGTGCGGAGGGGGAGGGGGGTTGATGTCAATGTTTGCATCCGGGTCTTCGTAGTTACGTCCCTCTTAAGACAGTGTTACGGGGTATCCAGTCTGAATAGGCAAACAGCATCTCTCCAATGTAGCTTGTCGCAGAAACGCAATGATTTTGAATATCGAAAAGCGGTCAGGAAAAACAATTTTTTTTCGGAAGTCCGGCATAGAGCGTTTCACTAGAAAGAACTTTGATGCAATATTAAAAAAGTTTTTTTTTTTTTTAATCTAGCTACTTATACAGCTAACGTGGAATTGCAATTTATCTCTTACATATTTTGGTCAAATCTGTATCTGTAACTTACTAGAAAGTTAAGGTTTCTACAAAATACGATAGAAATATATTGACGGACTTTGCCGTTGATAAAATTCCATTTCATTTCAGCAGTTCTTTTCCTCCCCTAATAACGACCAGCTTATTCGCTTAGATGTGATCTCGCTCAACGGGACATCTAGATTATTTTGAAAATAAACCTTTTTGGCGTGTGGGAGTGTTCTTCTTGCACTGAAAGTTTATCATATCTGCACTCGGCACAAATTATTTATCCACTTCTTATGCAAGAGGTAAAAACTGCTCCCCCAAAAGTAAATCGAGCCTAGCCATCCAATTGAGGTACTGTCCCTGGACCTTCTCGGTGACAGAATGAGGCATGTTTCTTGAACTTTCCTGTATACTTCAGTTTATTTAATATGTCTAAAGTTAACTTTCCGTTTATCTCTATCTTGAGTTATTTTTAAGAGGAAAACGTAATGAATAGTAAAAATATATATCAAACTAATAAACATAGCCTTTCAGTATTATGAACCCTAAAAATGTTATCTCGCTATATCTACATGAAATTTTAGTGGATTGTGTGCTTCTACGGGATTCACCAAAAAGTGCTAGGTCTATAATTGTGATAATGAAATTATGCCATAAACAATTTGAGCCGCTATTATATTTAACTGAGTACTGTATTTTAATTTTAGTAAAATCGATCGTAAACACATCGCATTATCAATAAATACATGTTGATAAACATGTGAACTTATCTTCACTGTCATTCCGATAGCTAATTAACATTAATTGTTTTCGACTTCCTCTGTTATGTGCAAAAAAAGACTCTTAAAGAGAAGAGCTTGCTGTTTTAATTACAATAATTACAACTTTGCCTTAAAACTGACTATCAGACTTGACGAAACAGTCTCTGATGAGCTATGCAAACTAGTGAACGTTAACGTTTCCCAGTGATTCAAAAACTGGCAAAGAGACAATATGCTGGCGGTCTTCGTGACCTTGTATGTCGGACCACGAACTCGGGTAAGCTATGAATGCTCTTTTATAAATGTAAGATATATTATATTGTGAACCGCTGCTTAGTCCAGCTCCCCCACCTCACGACAGCTGGTGTTAAAAACCTCAGTAAATCAAAATGTTAGAGACAATGACATCATTTTTTTCTAATGGAAATCAGAACTCGATGATTTTCAACGAGGCGTCACTTCAGACATGTGTTACTCTCAGAATACCTATCACGTCAAATTTAACAGTCTTATCGGTTAACTAGATAATATGTGGTCTCCATGTACGAATNCTCTCAGAATACCTATCACGTCAAATTTAACAGTCTTATCGGTTAACTAGATAATATGTGGTCTCCATGTACGAATAAAAGAAATATGTGATTTTGAAGTTTGTTCGACAGAGAAATTAATTGCTTCTTTGCAAACCATCTAAAAGCAAGTATAGAGCCCATTTTCTCCGTCACGGGCTAAACATAGACACAATTAACATAGCAGGGATTTCATAAGACGATGTATAGTACTGAAAACTCGCATGACAAATTAAATGTATGATTATAATGAATTAACTTGATTGATATCATCTATAACGAAATTAAGCAGAGCATAGTTTTCCCGCTACAATTTGATAGGGGACCGTTATGAAACCCATAACATTTATGCCTTAAATAAAGTACTTTTAGTGGTATTATCATAGTCAGAGATGGGAAAAGTTGGCGCCGTAAGTGTGAGAACAATAATTGTCAAGTACGAGTTTTTTTTCTCTTGCCCAGTTAATGCCATCATGGTAGCTAACACAGTAAGCTATTTATACACGCAATTCGTTAAAAAAAAAAATTCAAGAACTCAAATGGAAATGCTGCAGTGGGAGGGGGGGGCTGCTGCACATGCGAGCAGCGGAGCAAGTGGTGTTCTACTCTCTGTTCAGGGTGTGGTGTCTGACTGGATGGACGGGTTGTATGTGAGGCGAGGGTGTTGCGTAACGAAGTAAGTAACGAAGTAAGTAACGTGAGGCGAGGGTGTTACGTCAGTAAGTAGACCACAGGTGTGAAGTGGGCNACGAAGTAAGTAACGAAGTAAGTAACGTGAGGCGAGGGTGTTACGTCAGTAAGTAGACCACAGGTGTGAAGTGGGCGGAGCTAGAGACTTGAAGTCGTGTGGTGTGTGCCGAGAAGCTCCATCTTGGAATGGGACGAAACATTGTGGGAACCCAACTGCGCGAAACCCGACGATCTGCTTGTAAAGTGTTCAAGGTCAAAGATAAATACCCAATGGCAGAGATAGGTTCGTCAGTTTCTGTCTTTCTCTTTATCTTTACCTTTATATATATGTATATATATCTCTATCTTTATCTGTATTTATCTCTCTCTCTTTGTCTTTCTCGCTTTATCTCTCTATTTTTCTCTCTCTTACTTAGTCTCCCCACTTTCTTTGTCCATCTTTGTCTGTTTCCCTCGTTTCACTCGCTTTGTATATTTCCACTCAACTGCTGTGGTAACGATAGGTTGTTTAATTTTTCATAAATAATTCCCAGCAAAAATTATTTGTAGTTGCCAGAATATCAGGGAGTGGTGGCAATAAACATGCACGGCATTCTTATTGCGGATCATTCAATAAAATGTAGTAAGTTCTCATTCGTGCTCATTCACGCAACAAAAGGGGGCGGGAACATTTTGCCTGCCAAGGAGCACCAATAGACTNTAAGTTCTCATTCGTGCTCATTCACGCAACAAAAGGGGGCGGGAACATTTTGCCTGCCAAGGAGCACCAATAGACGAGTTCGCCCCTGCCGCTGTGTTTCAAACGGTTATTCGTTATGTGTTTTTCATGTTACGGTAAGTTTAATAATGACTGACATCGTCAGGGGAGTACATAAAATTATTGCATCATCTGCTTCGAATTTCGGAAAATTAAATACCGGTGAAAATATGCCATTGAAAACATCATCATGTTGAAAAGATTTTGGCTATCAGCATTACATATGTTAATTCGAATACCCTTTTCTCCTTTTGTTGTTTGTTTTCCGTGGCCATTTCACTCTTACTTTTTAAATAGTGCAGTGGATACTGCCCAACGAACAACGCATGCTAATCGCATGGCCACTTAGTTTTTTGTCTGAGAAGGCTGTCAAGAAGACCAGTTTCAAGTTTGGGGAAACTAATACTAATATCTAAAGTATTTGTTGGTTGCCGCGTATCGAGGATGAGATATTATTACAGACTATGGTTTATCGCGGGAGAAGTTGACTGTCCGCTAGGATTCAACGTACTGTACACATGTCTGACAGTTTTCTTTCCTTATTGGCTGGTCATGCACTTATGAAGCTACTATCCCAATTCGCTGAACAATGGGAATTCCGATACTCTAAAGCCGAACATTTGTGATTGGTCTACAAAGATTTTAGCATAGCCAATAATTTATCACCCAATGATAAATTGAAACACTAGCTAGAGTGTTATCGTAGATATGTTGGCTCAAAAATTTTCGCAATTTTCCGGTTGTGTCTATATATTATAAAACGAATTTAAAAAAAATATCCTAAATCCTTTGGTACGTTATGTTGATATAAATAGTTTAATATAAACCATATTTAACATTGTTAAACAACCAGTCTTTATTTGCATTAATTATCAATAAAATTCAAAAATACTATTTTACAGAGTTTTAGAGAGATTTGTAGGTTTCCTGTTCCATGATCAACGAGGATTTTCAATATTGTATAGAATTTTTCAGGCAATCAAGCATCACAGAATAACGTTTCCGTAGGTCTAGATGGCGTATGTCATATGCATCTTAGATAACTAGAAGGGGCATATATAATAAATTATAACTTATAAAAAAAACGGAGCATCCATGTTTTAGCTGGGATTCGCGCCCACAGAGAACCTCTGCCACATTTTACTTTTGGCTCACAGATGTTTTATGAGCTGTGAGGTGGGTGATAAATATTTTAAACGCGAAAATCAGGAAGCATTAAAAAAAAATGCAACATGTAACGTCTAGATTCGGAAACAAAAATTCTCTGGGAATGTCTCCCATCACCGAGTTAAGAATACCGTGAGCAAGGCAAATTAAAATATATAAATAACTCATTATTTAACTGCCACAGTTTAAAGTATTTAAAGCGACTTGCAATCTACTGTAGAGCTAAGCCTCATTTGTCAAGCACCGATATCCGTAAACTCTATTTGCGGAAGAATGCACTGGAACTTTTTCCCGGGTGAGTATTCATCGCCTGGCGACGAGCTGTAGACAAATCATTATTTTTTGTGAATAATAACTAGTTATCTGCATTACTAAGCCATACTGTGCGAGTAGTTAGTAGCCGGAATAATTTTTTTTGTAGTTACACCAGTTTTAATCGGAGGATTTGGTAACTGATTATTACCAATCGTAATTGGAGCACCAGCTTTAGCATTCCCAAGAATAAATAACATAAGATTTTGAGTATTACCACCTTCATTAACAATACTAACTGCAAGCAGAATAGTTGATACAAGAGCAGGTACAGGATGAACATTATATCCACCTTTAGCAGGGGTAACAGGACGTAGAAGAATATCTGTAAATATCAGGCATAGTGCAAAAAAAAATCGTGGCCGTTGTTCTTGAAAATACGCAATGATGCTAGCAACGATATATCAATATTCGCAACACACAAAGTGATTTGATAGCATTTTTTATCAAAATATTTTCGATATGTATTTACATTTATATGGCTAGTATTAAAGCAATTGGAGCTGGTTTTGAGGACGTATGTTTTTAAATAAACGCATCTTGTGATAATTTTGTTTTAACTCGCGCAGAAGTAAGTCTTAGCTGAGCGTGTTTTCGCAATTTCGTTCTTGAGATTACCGTTTATTAACAGTCACTGAGACTAGTATCGTGAGCAACAGAAAATCTCGTTTCACGTAATTTATGTCGGAAGGTGACGGAAAACTCAGACTTGTGCAGTTTTTTCGATTATATTTGACATATTTATTTATAGTTAATACTAAAATGTATTTGCCTTGTATTGTGTAAAAATAATTTTGATTTTTTTTTTACGATCACAGTGTGTGAAGCCATAATTAAAACGAAATGCCTATTTCCCTACTGACACAGCAGCGAAGTTTCAATGCTGCATAACATACCTACNGTGCAGTTTTTTCGATTATATTTGACATATTTATTTATAGTTAATACTAAAATGTATTTGCCTTGTATTGTGTAAAAATAATTTTGATTTATTTTTTTACTATTGCAGTTAGTGAAGCCATAATTAAAACGAAATGCCTATTTCCTTACTGACACAGCAGCGAAGTTTCAATGCTGCATAACAAACCTGCATCACTACATAAAGGTAATGCATTGATAAATCCCCTGTTTTGGGTAGGAAGCATAGTTTACGAAATTGCTGTTTCGATGATAAGTTTTAGTAATAATTTTTCGAAGTTAACAATTTTAATGTTTTTACAAAATTTGTTTCACATTACCAAAATACATTTCACGCTTAGTACTACCTACCGATAATTGTTCAAACTAGGTTTCTTTTGTAAATTTATTGAAAAGCACTGACCATTTTTAGCATTCAGATTTGTTATTGCATATACAGAAATTATATTCAGGAATGTTAATACTGTTGTTTATTGCGACATTGTACGTTGATAACACACTTAACTGTAGCTATGAAACATGTAAAACAGCAAACTTTGTTTAATTAAAATCGAAATCTTGCTCTTTACGTGGCTAAAATTTGGAACTCTGAGCTTCTAGCTTTTCGCTGTATTTATTCGACGTACATGTGAATCACGAATTATTCTCAATTATCTATTTCTATTTTACGAGTAGAATTGTTAATGTATTTTCAACGCCATGTAATTTTTACTTTTAAATGCGTTGTTCAATACAACTAACGAGGAAAAACGCTTATGAACACACACAGTGGAGTGTAGAGCCGGAGAAGCACGCCCGGGCAACAAAAAAATGCCTCGATTTTTGCTTTGAAGAACCTTTTACGAGGCTTTATAAAAAAATATAAATATCTAATACCAGTTGAGTAGAGAAAATTGAAAATGATAACAACTAAGTGCATCTCGAGACGTGATTATTAATTCACGTGTGTCTCAAGACCAGAAACTCTTCTCAAGACTATCACCTGAAATATTCTAAATACGAGAGCTGAGTAACGAGAGCTGAGTAACGAGAGCTGAGTAACGAGAGCTGAGTAACGAGANCATTCATGATATCTGTGGAAAACTGTCACGCCTCGACAAATTATAAACTTGTTATTCAGTCTGCTTCGAGCAAAAACACGAGAATTGTAATTGGCGGTTCCAGGCGTGCAGTAGTTTTCCTTGTGAACAGGTGGATACCATCAGGCCCGCCAGTCATGTGAAGGTAATCCTGGCTGACAGGTCGTTATCTCCAGAAGACAGCAGCTCACACTCGCTGCCCCCATCTCCTCCCCCCTTCCCTGGGCAGCCTAGCGGTCCGTGCTTCACCAGTTGCATACGCCTCAGGCGGAATTCTACCTCCAGCAACTACCAGTAGCGCCATCTATCGAGTGCGAAACAATTTAAATCTGACGTCCATTCAACCTTAAGCACACAGAAATGTTGTCCCCGGACGTTAATTTTCTTCAGTGTCGCCTTGTACAAGTTGCTCGTGCTTGTAAATGTTTATCAGGCAAACGCCAGTCAAGAAATGCTCACCTGATGACGGTTGGCCGTGAGGAATGTGAAGAGAAATGTCAACTGTCAGCTAAGACAGTTGACGAGCTTCTCGGTTGTCGCCCTTAATGAACGACTTCCAGTGAAGTGTCTATCAGGGCAGACCGACACGGCAGACATCAGTAGCACACATTATCACAACGGTTTGATGGCTGTTATACTTTATGGCCAACATACGCCACTTGTTACATGCAGTAAACGCGACAAGAGACACAATCTGAAATTCGTCGGTTGAAAAACTGGCAGTCACGAAGGTAAATTTGTAAACCCAAAGGTGTCGTTTCCTAATACCCTTTTTTTTAATTTTGATTTTGAGATAACTTTAATATTTCCAGCTTTCAAAAATTCTTACCGGCTTATCACTATATATTTATGTAATTTACAATAAACGAATCCTATATATAATTTTTAACAATTTGACATGTTCTCTAACGTATGTATGTGGGGTTTATGAAAGGATTTGTTCGGGCTAGATAACGCCACTTTCCCGCAGTTTCACAGGCTGTATCACAGATCACATGTAGCAATACATATATGGCCAATTTATGGTTGAGTCGAACACCAATCTGTCAAAAACTTTGCCAATAGTAGGCATGCACCCGGAACCGTTGCTGGATCTAAAGTGGCACCATTTATCTAGCTATACTCTGTCCATAACTGGCCCAGGTGAGGTTAACACAAATGGCCCAAGCATGGCCCATATGCTTACAACAGCAGTGGCCCAACCATGTACCACTTCACAGCCATCAGATGGCCTATGGATGGCCAAATGCTTCCACCATTTGCCAAACATAATCTTTTAAAGATTAATATTTTTAGACTCGCTCTTTAAGAATCCTTTTTTTTAATTTTTGCACTTGGGAATCGTGCCGGACGATGCCGCTTGTCCGTGGGTTTTCTCGGGGAGCTCCCGTTTCCCCACCCTTACATTCTGGGGCTACTCCATCACTCACATCACTTCACCCTCATCGGCTCTCAAGACCTCGATGTTAAGAGCCGCCCAAATCTCTTCACTCGCCTACCGTGTTATTTTAACGTAATACAACTTTTAGTTATGGCAACATTGCTTTGAGGCTTTATTAACATTAACACTTCAACAATATATTCTCATTATAGTAAAATAAGACTTCGTAAATGGTTAACATTATTAACTTCGTCACAATATTATTAATTTTACTACAAAATAAAAGTTAAAAGAGAATGCCTCAATAGTGATTTTTTGTTGCAAGAAATTAAGACTTTTTTCTATGTACGTTAAATATTTTCGGCCGTTATAAAAAGAAAGAAAGCCTGGCCAATATTCGAATCCAATCCATTTAAGCCCAGAGTTTTACGCCTCATATAAAATGACTCCTGATTAAATACTAATGTTTTTAAACACATGTAATTTAAATACTGAACAACGAATGTAAATAAATATTTCAAGTTTTATAGCTGTACTTTATAGTTTCTTCATGAACTGGTTTAGGATTTTTTTTACCATTATTAAGCATAAATTGCACGAACAAACACTTTTATTTTGCTAATTATCACACAAATTACAAACGAACTCTCGAGCCGTATTTTCGTACAAATGCAACAAAATCCCTTGTTTATATATATATATATATAAAGTTGATTCAACTAAATATTTTGTTGACAGTCTTCTTTTTTTTTTGCCCAACACAGAGGTTTTTTTTTAGCTTGTAGTTTGTTAGATGAACACAATCTATTTTTTCGCTTTTCAAGTTTTTTTTACTCAACAGAATAGTTTGATGGGGTTCCTAGACACACATGAGGCCCTATACAAACAAGTACTTTATCGGCTGGACACGCCTTTCTTTCAATGAGTGATAGACTGGGAGGTTTCCACAGGTCGCAGAACAGTGAGGTTATGTGCGTGACGAGGTGCTCGCAGGCCAAAGCGTCAGTAAAGCGGGTCACTCACAGCCTGAAGTTGCGTGTGTTTCAGCTGAATCGACCCACGTGGTGCGGAATAGATACATTGGACTAATTATAGTTTTGTGACCACTTAGTTTTCTGGGCGATGTTTACGTACTCTTTAAGTCATCTCACACCTTTCAAATAACGCGGAACTGAATCACCCGTTTGGATCTCACGGTTTCCGGAAGTATTTGTGTTAATTTCGCTCCGAAGGCTAGCAGTTTCAACGCGCATCGAATCCACTAGACTTTAAAAATATATGTTCTATTACAAAGAAATGTGTGGCCAACTTGACATGCGCACAAAGCACTCGCGCCGTACTGTGACTTACAGGAATGTACAAAACCGTTGTATCCAGGGCCCTGCCTAACTATGCGCATGCGCTTAGCAGAAAGCGAGATGAGCTGCTATCTTCAAATCAACACAGTCGCCCAGCTTGACGCGCAGACATAACTTATACTTAGGGGCAGTAATATTTCACGAAAAGATTTCGAGACAAGATACAGTCCATAGCACTGTAGGTCGTCCAGCTTCTCTGATTGGCTAAAAAAATGTTCTGACCCGTGTTAACCGTTTGCGCACGAATCAAGAAGGTTCAGAGTCGGAGTTACTTAGTCCCGAGTGGCTTGGTCAAAGACGAACACGGCAACAGCTGCCAATGGAGGTATAACAACAGCTGAGGTGTGTGTATAGTATTGAAGTCTAATGTGTGCTGCTATTTCTACGCGAAAAGTCACTGGCCCCTAACTATAAGGTTTGCAGAAAGAACGTCAAAAATAGTGAATATTTTCGGGGGAAAAAATGCACTTTTATTTTGCCAAGGCTTTTCGATAAATGTTTGGATTATTCCAAAAAGTCCTCTTGATACTCTCCAAAATACTATGTAAACATTGGTTCTTCATTATAGTACAGTCACAAGATCGTTTTTTTTTTCTCCTCATGCACTTAGATATTTGAGATAAAATTCGTTGTTTGTCCATATCGTTTAATAACGCGAAATAACTATCGTCCATTGTAAACAAACTGGTTACCAACTGTTTATTCAGCATACATTATCTTGGAAAGCTATGGGCCTGACATAAAACGCAACGTAGTGAGCACGCTATGGAAACAACCAAGGGTTTAACCTAATTGAACATCCTTGAGATCCTTCAGCGAATTAAGGACTCTCCTTGAGACGACGCCAGAATTGTTTCACCGTGTCGCTCGCAATATCATACACTCGGGCAGCGAACAGAAGGAACTCTGAGAAGACGACGTCTGTTTGTAGTTACTTACCCCGAAACTAGTTCCTACGTGCCGAAATGCGCGTGGCAGAGCAGAAGTCGTAAATTCGCCCAGGAGACACACGCGTAGTTAGTCGAACAGATTCTGTTACAAGACTGCGCCGAAGTTGCGATGCTGATACCGAGGATGAATGTGAAAGGGCATGGTGGAACCGCGTTTACTCGGTATGGGTTCAGCGGCACATCTCTCCGCGCATACAAGCGGCGTCTGCCGCGAGAACTCGAGTCACGTCGCACCAGCAAAACGCGAAGGGAAATAAAACTTACGGGTCAATGTCGCAGAGGGGAGGGGGGGGATGCCTCCAGGAATCACATTCACGGCGAACCTCAGCGGTAAATCACGGCGATAAATTGCCGTGTCACTGCACGGATATTCGAATGCCTTATCCCGGCTTCCCGTCACCTCGTGCGCGTTTTACATCGCCGTTTTTTTAAATGGAAGGAAATGTCATTCGACCGCGGGCTTCTCGTAGCGAAAATTCTACAACTCCGTGAACTCGACTCATTTGAGACGTTTTGTGGTTTGTTTACGTGCGCGTCCTTTAAACACAAGACCGAGAAGCCAAAATGTTTCTCTTTGCAGTTCTCGGAACAGCCGAGTCGTTAGTTGCTGAACAGCCTGTCGTTTTGCCATGTTTTTCAAAGTATCTTGGGATGGATAACTAAAGACCCTGACATTTCGCGAGTTCATTAGACGGTCAAGCTAAACTCGACAGCTGTGTATACGCCCTAGGTCTTGTCGTTTGTTCATTGGCTGGTACCTTAATGACGAGCACTTTATTCTGTGTACTAGGATGTACGTAATTCGCTCCGTCTCTTTATACATGTGTATTACCGTTTCACAGTCCTGCAGGGCGTGTCACAGAACGAGTGGACCAATCACAAAAGTGGCAAGATTGTACAAGTGTTTAAATTCATCCTAGCACCGCTTTAACTCGCGAAATACCCGGGTCTCTATGGATAACAAAGAATAATAACACACCGAAGAAATCGGGGTGTTGTTATGTCGGATTCATGTGAATACTGGGGCCGCAGTGATGTAGT